>JAKCPB010000800.1:0-123614 GCA_021442155.1 Cymbidium sinense | reverse complement strand
GATCTTAATTTAACATGAAAGGTTGATTTACTTCAAGTAGTTTAATTGATTTGAGAATTTTTAATTGTATTTTCTTTTGTTTCATTTGATTACACTTAGCAACTAAGTGTTATAAAGAGAGGAAAGAGGATTGCCCCTTTCATCCCTACCTTAAGTCACTTTCTAAAGTATATTAATTTGATTTAGTTCTCTTTAGTGAATGGCTTATTAAATGATTTAATTAATCCTAAGTTTAGGTTCACTTTAAATAATCCTATTCAAAATGAAAGGCATCTTAAGATTAATTTAATTGAATTACTACCACATGACATATATTAAATCATTCCTTTCCATCACATGTAATATGCATATGATTTAATCTTAAGTATCTATACATGCAACATATTTTAGCACACTTAAATGATGAATGTATGTTATGTTTAAAATTTATATTTTATTTGATTGAATTATTTAAATATATTAATTTAAAACTTTATCCAAATTCTTATACAAAAAAAGGACATAAGAATGAAATTAAATAGCATGTGTTGTTAAACCAGGGAAGTAAGGTAATCAAATGACCTCTGAGCTAGCTAAAGCCTCTATTCTGTGATGTCTAGACTATATACCCATTTGCATTCAAACATATGTAAATTCATATACATGAACATAGAAGTAAGCTCCAAATCATATGGCTAATTAATTCAACCACTTAGTCAATTATGAATGCATGCAATTTTAATGTAAAATGGGATTTTCATTCACTAATCACATATACATATACATGTACAAAGATATAGACAAGTATGTCATTGTTAAACCAAGTGAGGTAATCAAATGACCTCCTTGGGCTAACTAAAGCATATTCTGGATGTCCTACTATATACTTGCATTTCTAACACACATGGATGTATACATAAATGAGGGAAAAGAAAACCATGCAAAGATTGTATATATATATATATATATATATGATTGAATCATTTATATATATGAATTAAGGCTCTATCCAAATTCTAATGTTAAAATACATAAAATGAAATAAAATGTGTATGTGCATTGTTAAACCGGGAAGTGATAATCAAATGACCCCTTGGGGCTAGCCTCGTGTTCTGGATGTCCAAACTATATACCCATTACCATTCAATTTTATATAAATCAACACATGAATAGAGAAAAGAGAACCCGACATTCATACACTTAAGCTATAAGCACATGCATTTCTTATGTATTTATAACAAGCATCATAACACATATTATTATTCGTTTATAAGCTTTTAAAAAATATGTTTGTATTTAATAGTGATAATAGCCATGCATATATTAAATTAAATCAAGAAATGCAAGCTTACATAAAAGAAAACCATTTTATTTTACTTGATTTTGAAAAGATGGATGAATGGATTCTAATGACATACCAAATTTAACATGATTGGAAAGAGGACAATAAAATAAAAGCATGTGATTCATTCAACCAAACTAATTCTTAAGGATAATCAAATCAAATAAGATTATTTAAAGCAAACTAAAGCTTCTTTATTAATTAAGTTTTGGATTTGATTTGATTTAAAGAGGAGAAGAGAAATCATCACTTGTTGTTTTAAACCCATTCCCACATTAATGATTTGATGTAATTTAAGGAAATGTAATTAAGTTCATTTTATGGGTTTATTAAGTTGAACCCTTAGATGATGAATTAATTACCCTTACCTATGTCACCTTAAAGTAATTAACTAAATAATTATGAGCCAACATGAAATGCATAGAAAATAAACTTGCAATGATCGAAATAAAAGGGGCCTAATGCAATTGGCTCATGATTAATAGTTAATTAGATTAAGGGACTTAATTAATTACTCTTATGGTTTTTCCCCATGATTTTATTAATTAAGGTCTGATGTGATTATGATTTCAATTTGATTAAGTGATTTAATTACTTAGTTAAATCTTAATTAATTTCATTTTAAAAAAGGGTGAAATGAACTTAGGGAAAGGGGTCCCAACCCTATTCCTTAGTTCACTTACTATTGAACAATGATTAATAAACTTAATTAATCAATTTATTACTCATGGATTAATTAATCCATTAACTTAAAAGAGTAGTTAAGGTTTAATTAGTCAATTTTCATTAAGTGAGCAATAAATCTGAAAAAAAATCATGGGAGGTAGAGGTCATCCCATTAAATTAACCAACAAAATTTGGGATTAATTGCTCAAGTAATTAAGGAGTAATTAAGCTAATAAATTTTGTAATTAAACTTTAATTAAAGCTTAATTATTATTCAGAATTAGTTAAGATCATTTTTAATTAATTCTCCTCTAAAATACCTTTAAAATGAGTATTTATTTGCATCTTTTTTATTTCTCTATGATTTTTTTATGATTATTTTAGAAGTTTTCATTAAAAAATGATTAATGCCTTATTAAAGCCTAATCTTATGTGGCGATGATGCGTGCTTTCCACATGGCGGGATACTTAAAACTCATTCAGTGCCTATGGTGGGTGGATGACGGCTTTTTTCATCACCATCCAACTAAGATTGATGGCGATTAATCCAAGCTTAATAGGATTAAATCGATCGATCTAGCATCTAATCATGATGTCCATTTTGATCATGAAATGGATGTGCATGATCTAACATCATGTGAGGGATAATGGAGTCCATCACCATTGCTCACTTGATTCAAGCTCGAGCTTGGATCAACTCCAAAAGTATCCCACACCTTCATGACATCAATCAGAGGGGATCCAACATCAAGATCACATGAGATCCAAGTTTTTCAAAAAAAGCTCCAACCCATTTTGCCTAAGGATTGGTTTGGAAGCATACCTCAAGCTCAAGACATGGCTCAATGGTTGAGGAAGCTTCATCTAGTGGAGATAAAGCCTGTTGAGCAATTGGATCAATTCCTTGATGTTCACTCAAAAGCCATGAACTATGATTTGGAGCTTGCTTTGATCAAGTCCCACCTGGTGCTCGAAGCTTGGGAGATGATTCATTCTTGCTCATGAGCCTAGGAAGGTGCATGCAAAGTTATTTTGAGTTTGATAGAGAAATGGGGAAGTTAGATCAAAAATGGGAGTGTCCTATTTTAGGATGGATGAGAATGGCATTTTTTGATCGAGGAATGAGTTTGGGAGCTTAGGGAATGGCTCTAGCAGCTCGTCTTGGGTAGCTAGGGATTTGAGGAATGATTTTTATGTGTGTTTGAGTGGAAATGAGGGCGTGTATACCCCCTTCATCTTGATCAAATGAGATCGGTTCTATTTCTAGTGGTGCCCAATCTCATCTTGAGTCTGGGTGGTAAGGAGGAATCATGGGTGTCATAAGAGTTTCAAATGCTCCAATGGGGAGGGTGAGGTAATTTCACCTCCCATGGGTCATGGCTGACCTAACCACCCCTTGGGTCAGTGTGTCCTAGTGCCAGTGGACCATTGGGAGAGTACCAAGTGGCCAAGGAATGGAAATGACCACTAACATGGGTGATTTGTCTCAAAAGTTGATAGCCCAAAAATTTCAAGTCAATTGGAGTTGATTTATTAGTTTTAGCTCAATTTGACTCATTTAGTCAAATTGGGTTGGGTCAAGTTGACTAATTGGTCAAATTGGGTGAAACCAAGAGTAAAGTTCATATGATCATTTGGAATGTTTTGGTTCAATTGGTTTGGTTTAGTTTGGCTTAGATTTTATTTTGGCTCATTTGAATTCATTTAGGTCAAATGGGTTAACAATTTGACCAAATTGGCCAAATTGGCTTGGGTTGGGTGTTGGTTTGGGTTTAGTTGACAAATTGAAGATGATTGTAAGCTTTGGTTTCAATTAATTTGGATTTGATTTTGATTTAGAACAACTTGAACCTTTAGGTCAATTTGGGCTTTCAATTTCAATTGGGTCCAATCATGGCTTTAAGTTCAATCAATTTGGAATGAAATTTATATTTTGATTTAATCCAATTTGGTCTTTTAGGTCAATTTGGGTCAACTTGGGTCAATCCAATTGGGGTTTGACTAAATTGAAGGTCAATTCATATTCAAATATTGATTATGATTTGGTATGAATCATTGGTTTCAAGGGATTTGGCTTAAGTTGCAATTTGGCTAGTTTGGGTTCATATGGGGTAAGGGGTTGACTTGGCCAAATGACCAAGTTGACTTAGTTTGACCCAATTTATGACAATTTATCAACCTAGGGTAATCAACAATCATGATGTGAGGTTTTGATGGGCTTGGTTCAATCCAATTTATCTAGGATTAGAACTTGGCTCAAATAGGTCAAATTGGCCACTTTGGGTCTAGTGGACCAATTGGGATTAGTTGGCTTGATTTTGGGTTGAGTTTGATTTAGTTGAGTTTATATGTGGATTGGGATTGATATATAAATTTAATTGCATTTGGCTTGGGTTTTAGTTCATTTGAACATTTCAAGTCAAAAGGGTTAAGTTGGCTTTGACTTGGGTTGATTTTGGTTTGGCTTGATGATTGTAGATTTCATTTATATTTGTGAATATGATTGAAGGTATGATTGATTCATGAGAAAATCAATTTAATTTGGGTTTTGGAATGAAGGAATTTGGCTAAGTCCATGGAGTTGGGTCATGTGGCTTAGGTTTGGATTTTGATTTGGTTTGATTTAGTTTTGATGATTTAAATGTATATTTCATTTAAATTTGTGAAGATGATTGAAAATATGATTGATTTGTGTGAAAATCAATTGAGTTTGACTTGATTTGGGTTAAGATTTGCTTAGGAAGGGTTTTGATTTAATTTGATTTAGTTTGATTTAGTTTTGATCATTTAAATGTAGATTTGGTTTATATTTAAGAAGATGATTGAAGATATAAATTGATTATGAGAAAATCAAATGATTTTTGATTGATTTGGATTAAGATTTGGTTAAGTCCATGGGATAGGTCATATGGCCTAAGAAGGGTTTGGTTCTAGAATTTCCATTTGGATTTGGATATGAATTTGATGTTTGAATTGAACTTGAGGTTTGGTTTGAGAAGGTGAACTTGGATAGGATTTGGGTAGGATAGGATTATCCTAATCCTAATATAACCTAATCTATGGTTAACCCTTCTAAGTCTTTAGGCTTAGGTTAAGTGTTACCTAATTGTTAGAAGTGTCTTATGACTAGGGAAGTCATAGTCTCTACATGACTCTAAGTTTAAGATGGGAAGATTGAATCACCAAAACTGAGGTCAATGTGCCCAGGCTCCATAGTGTTGCCCTTGGAGATAGATGATTGGAAGATGCCAAGTTTCACAATCTAAACTATACAACTTTCAACGCTTTTGGGAGACCATGGATACATGAGAACAACATAGTTCCATCCTCTCTACATCAGTGTATGAAGTTTGTGAGAGGTGGGATCATCTATGTCAAAGGAGATCTCAAGCCATTTACGAATATGAGGATGCTTACTACCTCCCTCAAAATCAACAAGTGTATTCTTGCAAACTTGGCCAAAGTTTAAAACTAAAAAAGAAAAAAGAAAAATAAAAGAAAAAGAAAGAGAAAAAGAAAATAGAAAAGAAAAGAGAAAATTAAAAGAAAATAAAAGGGAGCGAAAATAGACTTGGAGGAGGAATTGGAGAATGACATTAGATTCCACCCATAGTTTGTTACTCCATTCAAACATATGGGTAGAGACCTGACCACCAGTGAGGAAGAGTTTAAGGAGTCCCAAAGGTGGAAAACCTCCTTATTGGCCACCCAATAGAAGATATGGCCCAACTACCAGGAGTACACCTACTATCCATATAGACTTAGAATCTAGTTCATAGGATAAGTCTTATATGGTTAGCACACCAGCCAGCTCTTCTCAGCAGAAGATTTTCTTGGAGGTGAGACTTGATCCAGATAGTGATGATGATCGGGCTCCAAAGCAAATCATAAGTGTATTCATTTCTATATGTGAAATAGTTAGGCGTCAATTGGGAACCTTAGCTCTAACCCCACTTGTCTCTCATAAGGCTGAGGGTTTGGTAGTTAAAGAAGCCCCTAAGTCATCCATAGGTGTGAAGACTAAGAGGTTCTTTCTGGGAGCATCATCCTCAAGTCAAGAAGTTGATGTAGAACTTGAGGATGATTCATATAAAGATTTATTAGAATTACCTTTTGATTGGTACTGGCCTTGTGTTCATAATTTAGTAGAAAGTTAATCCCATATACTTTGTCAAAGCAAGGATAGACTACTTGAAAGAATATGGAAGAACAAATGCAAAAGCTCTCAATCAAGACCAAGAGGATAGGGGTCCAATCGATGATGATGATACTTAGTCATAATCATTTGGAATCGATAGGTTCTTTTCAAATCACATTAACTCATATGAGCTATGCTTAGAAACTTCATATGATCCAGATGATTTTGAAGTCAAAGATGCCGCTGAGTTTGAAGAAGAGATCATTGATGAGCTCAAGGAAATCAACTTAGGAACTGAAGAAGATCCATGCTTGACATACATCAACTCTTTATTGAATGAAATTAAAACTAATGACTTAGTGAGGCCATTGACAAAGTTTAAGGACTAGTTTGCATGGAGTTATGAAGAGATGCCTGGATTGGCTCGACATAGTGGTCGATAAACTAGCAATAGAGCCTACCCTAACCCTATCAAGCAAGCTCCTAGATGCATTAGACATTAGAATAGTAGGTCATTTCTAAAGTCAAGAAATTGATCGTCTTTTATCCATGAAAAAATACCTACCTAATTATCCGTTAAGAAAAAGAATGGTCAAATTCACATATGCATTGATTTTAGGGATTTAAATAAGGAATGTCCAAAAGATGAATTTCCACTACTAATCTTAGAGCTGATGGTGAACATTATCTCATCTCATGCAATCTTCTCTTTCATGGATGGCTCATCTGGATATAACCAAATAAAGATGGTCCTAAGATGAAAGAAACATTGCTTTTAGAACCTCGATCAAAATCTATTGTTATAAGGTCATGCCTACCTAAAAAAATATTTGCTACATACTACGAAGCTATGACTTGATCTTCATTGAACTCATTCATCATCAAGTTGAGTATGTGTCAATGATCTTATGGTCAAAAGTAGAGAAAAGGAAGACCATCTCTTTGACTTGAGAGTAGTTTTCAAATAGTTAAGATAATTTAACCTCAAAAATGAACCCCGATGTGAATTGGAGTAAATTCTCTTGGTTTGTTGAGACCATGGAATCTATCTAGAGATGATCAAGGATATTAGAAATTCACCCCTAAAATTTAACTCAACTGATCATTCCAAGGATAGTATCTAAGAAGCTTTATATCCAACCCATCGGAAGATGTCACCATTCTCGCACTTGTAAAAAAGGATGCCAAGTTCTAGGATGATAAGTGTGAGCATGCCTTTGAAGACATCAAGCATTACGATGATGCCACCGATTCTAGCTTTTATCTTGGCAAGCTTACTTATACACTGCTATGTTAGACAACTCCTTTGGTGCTTTGTTGGCCCAAGCTAATGATGAAGGGAAGGAAAATGCACTCTACTACCTTACTGTCACCTAATCCTGAATAATTATCCACCCATTGAAAAGCATTGCAGCATTAATCTTTGCATCTCAAAAAAATACACACTACATGCTTCCTCATAAGGTGAACTTAATCTCTAGGATCAACCACTAGAGTACCATGATACCACTATGATGGTTGGCATGATGGTCCATGATCCTCTCAAGTTACATTACCTTCATACCTCCTTATGGTGAAAGGACATGGTTAGTAGATTTCTTAGTAGACACCCACTTCTCATACTCCACTTAGTGATGATATCCTTGATGAACAAATCATGAACTTAGGGGATACTAGCATTCACCAGGGAGATGTACTTTGATGATGAGCCTCAAAGAGGATAAGAACCATAATCTACAATTCTAGGAAAGAGGGAATAAGTTCTCAAAACTCTAAAGTGATGTGATGAGATTCTATATATTTATCCAATCCTTGCACCAATAATGAAGTGAATATGAGGCCTAATTACTGGTTGTTAGTATAAGATCAAAACATCAACATCTCTAGATTTTAGCTAGTTATCAACCAAATCATTGGGTCCTATAAGGTTATAAAGCCCAAGCTCTATCACTATAAGCACCATAGAATTATTGGCCCAAAATCCTGAGGTTGCCAAATTTACAAGATTCATCGAGAGAGAATGTTCAAGAGCTTTTAGGCCAAGCTTGCCAAGGAGTTGGCATGTGGAGATGATCATTTACAAAGGTCCAAAATAGACAAACTTACCAATGATATTGAACTCATCAAAAAGTACTCTCTTGAAGGGATGGCACAAGAAGATGACAAGGATTTAATGAGGCAACCATATATCTTACCTAAAGAAAAAATTACCTCAAGAGAAGTGCCATGGCAAGTAGAAGACATTTCCTACCTCTCTTTAGGGATTCTTGTATAGTCTTTTTCATCATGTGGTTACATTATTTAGCAAGGTGAACCCATAAGATCGAGGCCAGATACCACTTGCTTGATGATCAAAGATTGAAATGAATATCTACAACTGCAACAAATACATGGTGTGGCAAACAAAACATCTCATCCAAATACATGACTCAAAATAAACATAACATTGTGGGTATTGATCCTTCTTCTTCCTAATAGCTCATTACCCTTTATTCTACTTTTTCCAAATGGGAAGGTGATTCCACCCCAAAGAGGTGATTTTGCATGTGTTAGTTTTAGAACCATATCATATAAGGTCTTGAGTGCTTTGATGAAAATATATTTATATGTACTCATTTAAGAGAATGATATCAATATTGCCCAGATGCAACATAGATTGAGAGTTCTACCATCAACTACGAGGAAAATATAGAAGCCTAACAAAACTTATCAAATACTTAAAAAAAAATAAATCAAGCATAAAAATGAAATTATTGAATCAAAATATATATGTTAATGTATTCTTTCTCTTTAGTGTAGGGTAAGATTCCATGGGAGTAACTTCATCATCAAATAAATACATATAAAACAAATATCCATTCACAAGAAACTTCACTTTGAGAGATGCTTGTGGGACATAATGATTGCCTAGTGTTCAAGCTCATAAGGGTCTTCTTGAGTTTTGGAGGATGTATACTTTCCTTCTTTCCACGCACACCAACAGCACCTTGTTAGTTTGTAGGCCTTCTGCATTGCGGTAAGCTACTGTGGGTTCTTCATTTAAGAGGATGTGAGTCCGCTATGCCTTCTTCTTGGATTAGCCTTCATGCACTGACTAGGTCAAGTATATTTGAGATTTAGGATATGATCCCTAGCGGCTCCTTCCCTCATGACTACTTCCAGTATGGGTCTAGTCCTTCCTCTGGCTCCTACTAGTACTGCTCTGTCGATAGCATCTATCCCATGATGACAATCTATTTTGATGATCAGTTCTGCTTAAAAAGTTGTAAGCCTACACGCTTTCTTTCCAGATTGATCATTGCACACCGACAAGCACCTTAGGTTGGTTGGTTCTCACTATGTTAATGGATACACCATAGGTTGGTTTGGATCTCGTACCTTATGATACACCACTCATGGCCGATGTAAGTCTGTTATGCTTTCTCCTTGAGTTGGCCACCGTACACCTATAGTCTTTCTTTTCTAGGGCTCAGGATAACGCCCCTAACAACACCTCCCCTATGGGCACTATATTTGGATCATGTCCTTTGTGACCCCATTTAGACACTACGTTACTATCAGATTGAACAGTTACCCTTTCCTAATAACTACCCTTGTGGTTGGAGAATCCATCCTGTGGATGTGCAGATTCTCCCTTGGTCTAGTAAATCTGAGATAGGTCAAGGCTGACATAGCCCCTTCTTAATGTGGTCCCTCACACAATAATAGGGTCCACACAAACATATAAACAAAATATATATTCACTTGTGGATTAGGAGGACACCCTCAATAGTACTTTTTCCCAAGTATCTATCTTTAGGGCAAGGTGCAAAAACTACCTATAAGAATCGCCGACTACTCTTGAGTTGATATAAGTGATTCACTGGTCACCCTTAAGTTGGGTTCAATTTGTTGTGCTACCAACAGTCACCCGGTTGTTCCACGCTTTAGAAAATGTAAGTGCTATGCCTTCTTCCTAGCATAGTTATTGCACATCAAAGGCAACCTCTTAGGTTCTAGCTCTACCCATGCCAGTAGACTATCCCTTTGGATTTCTAAATGAGATAGGATAAGTCGACATATAGCCTTCTCTGGTCCATCACACACCGAGATGGTCCAAAATTAAATCTATCGAGTTGACCAGCTCACAACCCGGATTTGCCCTCAATTTGAAATCAAACTAAACAAAAAAAAAACTATATAAAATCACATGAAATTAAGATAAAATTAATCCTGACTACTTTTGAGTTGAAATAAGTCCCATTATTCACTCAATACCCTAGGTCGTGATTTGTATGCATCTAACAGTCACCCCGGTTGTTCCACACTTTGGATGATGTAATTCTACTACACCTTCTTCCTAGCACAACCATTGCACACCAAAAGGCAACCCCTTAGGTTGGCTAGCTCTACCCCATAGACAGTAGACTACCCCTTTGGATTTATAAACCTGAGGTAGGCCAAGGCTGATATAGCCCCATCTTAGTGGATCCATCGCACACCGACAGGGTCTATACATTAACTCAGATTAAATTAAACCCAATCTAATTTTTCCCAGTAAAGTTAAATCACACCCTTCTCTCGAGTGGATCCTCAAATCATATATAAACAAGTCAAGCAAACAAATCAAATTCAAAACCAACCTCGCTAGTGGAGCCAAATTAAACCAACTCCCCCAATAGAGTCTAAATCAAAGAAATCCAACCAAACTCTTATCCCCAGTGGATACATCCCCAAACAAATCTATCAAATCAAACTCAAATCCCAATCCCCAATAGGCCAACTGCTTCCCTAGTGGAAGGTTAATAAACCCAATCACCAGCGAACTCAAGCCCATACCTCTAGTAGATATGCCTCCACATAAATTAAAATATTATAAATTAAAGGTGATTCGATCTTAATCCCTGATGGATTATAAATTATTATCCCCAGTGAATCTTCTTTTCATAAATCATATAATCAAATCAACTTGAAACCTTATCCCCAACAAATTTTCTTCTTCTATTCCCTCGACATAGACCCCTCACATGTCATGTCTAATGCATGTGTGATCCCCTAGCGGATCTCCCTCCATGGCCTTGACATGGAATTCTCATCAAATCTTATTTCTTCTCTTTTGCACACTTTTAATAATTCAACCAAAAGCCTAACGATTTATTCATTCAAATTACATCATCCTAACATTGTAATCAATATTTTATTATTTATGATGTTGCAAGTTCAAACTAACTATGCAGTATCGTGCTAAACATATAATAGTGTGAATTAACACACTATATTATATTATAATATATGATGTTATATTATAATTTACTGTAATATAATATATTGTCTAACATTACACATCATTAGAATCATTTAAAAAGAACAAATAACAAAATATGTAATTTTGGATGTTTGCTTCTTGGTGTACCGTGAATTTGGCCAAATTCTTCCATCTCAACCTTTAAATTAACATTTTTGTGAGTTTTGACCCAATGTATTATAACAAAAGTAAAACATACTAAAATGTACAATAACATTTAGTAACACACCACCACATTCATATATTTGTGAAGTTATATTATTATGTTCATTATATTTTAATATGTTTTGTATAATATATTATCTTACATTACACCTTAAAATGAATCACTTTAAGCAAAAATTTTATCAAATTTGGTTGAAAAATGAACATTTATTTTGGATGCAAAATTCCATTCTTTTGATTAAATGACACACCATAGCACACCCCCAATGATGTTCCCTAAAGCTTACCCTAAATTTGGCCAAATCCCATCATCTCAGCCTATAAATCAGTATTTTTATAAATTATACCAATACGAACTCTACTACATCATACTATAATGAACTAAAATATGCTAAACAATAAGTAGTAATACACAATAGTATGCTATAATGCATGATGCTACACTATGTTATGGCATCCTATATTATAATACACTATAACATATTATATTATATTATTGCATATCACATCACAAGGGATTGCTTAAGATAAAAAATCATAAAATTAGTCTAAATAATAAAAAACTATATGTTTTAGTCATCACTTATATTTTAAATTGAAACCATATTATGATGCCATGCTCACCTATTATGAATTTGGGAATTCCACCATTTTAAAGTCTAAATCAATATTTTATAAATAATGCTAGTTTATGGAGGGGGGGGTTTAGAGAGGGTTTAGGGAGGTTTGGGGGTTTATGAGGGTTGTAGGTTAGAGATAGAGTTTTAGGGTTTAGGGTTTAGGTGTAGTAGGGTGTGGAGGTTATAGGTTTAGGAGGGTTTAGGGTTTAGGTTTAGGGTTTAGGGTTTAGGGTGTGGTTTAGGGTTTAGTGGAGGTTTAGGGTTTAGATGGTTTAGGATTTAAGGATTAGGGTTTAGGGTTTTATTTTAAATAAAGCAAACCAAGTAGTTTAAGTTTATTTGGTTTAATTTTATTTATTGAGTTCATTTGAGTTTATTTTATTTTTATTTTAATTAGGTTTATTTTTATTTTATTTAGTTTATATTATTTATGTTTATTTATTTTTTAGGTTTTATTTTAGTTTATTTTTGGTTTAGGTTTATTTTTAGTTGAGTTTTATTTTTATTTTATTTTTTTTTAAGTTTATTTTTTTTATTTTAGTTTAGTTTAGGATTTTATTTTATTTTTTTAGGTTTGGTTTAGGTTTAATTTTAGGTTTTATTTTAGTTTAGGTTTATTTTATTTATTTTATTTTATTTTTTATTTTTAGTTTATTTTAGTTTAGTTTAGGTTTATTTTATTTATTTTAATTTTATTTTTTATTTATGTTAATTTTTTTTTTTAGTTTAGGGTTTAGGTTTTTTATTTATTTTTGTTTTATTTTTTTTTAAGTTTATCTTTTAAGTTTATTTTATATTTATTTTTAGGTTTATTTTATTTTAATTTTTATTTTATTTTTTTTTTTTTTATTAGTTTATTTTATTTTATAGTTTATTTATTTTATTTTATTATTTCATTTTAGGTTTAGGTTTAGGTTTTAGTTTAGGTTTATTTTATTTATTTATTTAGGTTTAGGTTTTTAATTATTTTATTTTTTAGTTTTATTTAGTTTAGATTTAGGTTTTTATTTAGGTTTAGTTTTTAGTTTAGGGTTTAGGGTTTAGGTTTAGGTTAGGTTAGGGTTTAGGTTTAGTATTTAGGCTTTGGGTTTTTAGGTTAGTTTTAGGGTTTGTGGGTCTTAGGGTTTAGGGTTTTAATTTAGGTTAGTTAGTTTTAGGTAGTTAGGTTTAGTTAGTTAGGGTTTAGTTTAGGGTCAGGTTTTTAGTTTTTAGGGTAGGTTTGTATTTAGGGTTTAGTCAGGTGGTTTAGGGTTTAAGTAGATTTGGGTCATTAAATTAAGCAAACCAGGTAGGTTTATTTATTTATTTTATTTAGTTTATTTTATTTTATTTTTTATGTAGGTTTAGTTTTATTTTTTTATTTAGTTTGGTTTATTTATTTTAGGTTTATTTATTTTAATAGGTTTTTATTTTAGTTTATTTTTTAGTTTAGTTTATTTTATTTTATTTTATTTTTTTTATTTATTTTTTATTTAGGTTTAGGTTTTTTATTTTATATTTAGGTTTAGGTTTTATTTTATTTTAGGTTTTAGGTTTTTATTTTTAGTTTAAGTTTTTATTTTATTTATTTGGGTTTATTTAGTTTATTTTAGTTTAGGTTTAAGTTTTATTTATTTAGTTTAGTTTATTTTTAGTTTAGGTTTATTTTATTTTCTTTATTTAGGTTTTATTTTTTTTTATTTATTTTAGGTTTATTTTAGGTTTAAGTTTATTAGTTTTATTTTATTTTATTTTGGTTTATTTTTTTATTTTACGTTAATTTTTTATTTTATTTAGGTTTTTTTATTTTTTTAGGTTTATTTTATTTTTATTTTAGTTTTATTATTTTATTTTAGTTTAGTTTTATTTTTTATTTATTTTATTTTTTAGGTTTTGGTTTATTGAGGTTTAGGTTTAGGTTTAGGTTTTATTTTTTATTTTATGTTTAAGTTCATGTTTTTTTATTTATTTTATTTTAGGTTTTATTTAGTTTAGGTTTAGGTTTTTTTAGGGTTTAGTTTTTGGGTTGGGTTTAGGTTTGGGGGGTTTATGGCTTAGTTGTAGGTTTGGGTTTAAGGTTTAGGGTTTAGTTTAGGGTTTAGGGTTTTAGGCCTAGTGTTGGGTTTTGGGTTAGTGGGGTTTTAGCATTTTAGGGTTTAGGTTTAGTTTAGGTTCAGTTTAGGGTTTAGGGTTTAGGGTTGTCATTTTTTTTATTTTATCTTATTTTTTTTTTTTATTTTTTTAAATTAAGTAAAGCTAGGTTTAGGTTTATTTAGTTTATTTATTTTAGTTTATTTTTATTTAGGTTTACTTTTTTTATTTAGTTTAGTTTATTTTATTTTTAATTTATTTTTTAGGTTTTAGGTTTATTTTTTAGTTTAGTTTTATTTTTATTTTATATTTTAGGTTTATTATTTTTATTTTAAATTATTAGGTTTAGGTTTTATTTATTTTCTTGGTTTAGGAGTTAGGATTTTATTTTAGGTTTATTTTTTTTAGTTTAGGTTTATTTTAGTTTATTTTATTTTATTTAGGGTTTAGGTTTAATTTATTTTTTTAGTTTATTTAGTTTAGTTTAGGTTTATTTTATTATTTTAGGTTTAGTTTTTTTAGTTTAGGGTTTAGGTTATTTTTTTTATTTATTTTTAGGTATTTAGGTTTATTTTATTTAGTTTTATTTTATTATATAGGTTTATTTAATTTTATTTTAGGATTAGTTTTATTTTATTTAGTTTTTTATTTAGTTTAGTTTTATTTATTTTATTTTGGTTTAGTTTTATTTTTATTTTTTTCTTATTTTAGTTTAGGTTTTATTTTTAGCTTTTATTTTATTTTATTTTTTTACTTTATTTTAGTTTAGGTTCTTTTATTTATTTTTTTTTAGGTTTTATTTAGTTTATTTAAGTTTTGTTTTAGGGTTAAGGTTTAGGGTTTAGGGTTTAGGGTTAAGGTTAGGGTTTAGGGTTTTGGGTTTAGGGTTTAGGGTTTTGGGGTTTTGGGGTTTAGTGTTTAGGGTTTAGTAGGGTTAGGGTATTTTTTTAAATTTTTGTATTATTTTTTATTTTGGGTTTAGGGTTTAGGGTTTATGGATTAGGTTAGGTTTTAGGTTTAGGGTTCAGGGTTTTAGTTTAGGGTTTGGGTTTTGGTTTTTAATAGAGAACAAATTTAGATTCAACATTTCTTCTTTCAATTTCATCAACCAAGTAACACAAGTTTTCTATGACATAAGCGATGACATAAATAAAAAATGAGCACGCATAGAGCAAATCAAAATTCCTAGATAACTAGAACCATCTCTACTATAAAGGCATAGTTCCATAAACAACAGATCAGATCGGTCGTTCTTTAGTTTCTCTAGTTGAGAACCATCCCGCCTCAGTAGGGGATCCACCATCGATCCCGATCTCCCCTCCGCCACCACCACTGCCAGTAACCTCTGTTGCTCTCCGACCTCCATAACCACCACTACCACCACCACCTCCATATCACAAGCACCTGAGATCCCCACCACCACAATAATATTGCTCCACCTTGCCTCCCTCTAGACCAAGCTTTGGTGATGTTCTATCATCATGGTTTGCCCATTCTTAGGGTTTAGGTTTAGGTTTATTTTTTTAATTTATAGTTACTTTAAGTTAGGTTTAGGTTTGGGTTTAGGTTGGGGGGGTTAGGGTTTAGGTTTAGGTTTAGTGTTTAGGTTTTGGGGCTTAAGGTTTATGTTTAGGGTTTAGGGAGGAGGTTTAGAGGGAGTGGTGGGGGTTTAGGGAGGGTTTAGGGTGGTTGGGGAGGGAGGGTTTAGGTTTGGTAGGAGTTAGTTAGGGAGGTGGGTAGGGTTTAGAGGTTTAGGTTTTTGGGAGGTTTATGGTTTAGTGGAGGAGGATTTAGGGTGGGTGGGAGGGTTTAGGGTTAGGGGTTTAGTAGGTGTGGAGTTTTAGGGTCAGGTTTTAGGTGGGTTTGGGTTTTAAATTTTTTTTTAAACTGTCAACCAGTAGGTTTAGGTTATTTAGCTTATTTTATTTATTTTAGTTTATTTTTATTTGATTTTTTTATTTTTATTTTTTAGTTTAGTTTATTTATTTATGGTTTATTTATTTTATTTTTTTTTTTATTTAGGTTTATTTTAATTTTATTTTAGTTTTAGGTTTTTTTATTTTTTAGGTTTAGGTTTAGCTTTATTATATTTTTTTTAGGTTTTGGTTTTATTTTAGGTTTATTTTTTTAGGTTTTATTTCTTTAGTTTAGGTTTATTTATTTTAGTTTATTTTATTTTATTTTAGGTTTAGGATTAGGTTTAGTTTATTTTAGGTTTAAGTTTAGGTTATTTATTTTAGTTTAGTTTATTTTAGTTTAGGTTTAGGTTTATTTTATTTTATTTTTTTAGGTTTTAGTTTAGGGTTTAGGTTTTATTTTATTTTTATTTTTATTTTTAGGTTTATTATTTAGGTTTTATTTTTATTTAGTTTTATTTTAGGTTTAATTTTTTTCTTTTTAGTTTTTATTTTAGTTTTGGTTTATTTATTTTATTTTATTTTTTAAGTTTATTTATTTATTTTATTTTTTAGGTTTTATTTAGTTTAGGTTTAAGTTTTTTAGCTTTTTTTAGGTTTAGGGTTTATGGTTTAGGGTTAGTTTAGGTTTAGGGTTTTTTGGGTTTTAGAGTTTAGGGTTTTCTTTTTTTTTTGGGTTTAGGGTTTAAGGTTTAGGGTTTGGGGTTTAGGTTTTAGGTTTGTTTTAGGGTTAGGGTTTTTTTAGGGTTTAGGGTTTAGGGTTTAGGGTTTATTAGGTTTAGGGTTCATGTTTTAGTTTAGGTTTGTTTTTTTTTAAGAAATTCATATTCAACATTTCTTCTTTTGATTTATCAACAAGTAACACACCAAGTATTCTAAGACATAAGCAATGACATAGATAAAAAAATGAGCACGCATAGAGCAAATCAAAAACTGTAGATAACTAGAATCGTCTCGACTGTAAATACATAGTTCCAAAAGTTGTAGATCGAATCAACCGTTCTTTAGCTTCTTCATTTCCCATGAGAACCTCCCCGGCCTCTCGAGTTGTGAGATCGACCATCATATCCTCATTCTCTCCCTCCCACCACCATTGTAACCTCTCGCTCCCGCCTCCATAACCACCACCGCTAAGCACCACCTCCATATCCTCCAGACCTCGATCCCCACCACCACTACATAACCCCTTGCCTTCCCTCAGATCTGGACTGAGAGCACGGGTGATGTTCTCATCCAAGGTTCACCCATTCTTAGGGTTTATATTTAGGTTTAGGTTTATTTTAATTTATTTATTTTAGGTTTAGGTTTAGGGTTTGGGGTTTAGGGTTTGTGATCAGGATTAGTTTAGGGTTTAGGTTTGTGGGTTTAGGGTTTAGTTTAGGGTTTAGGGTTTATGCTTTACTTGGTTTAGGGTTTATTTTAGGTTTGGGTTAGTTTTGGGGTTAGGGTAGGTTTGGGTAGGTTTAGGTTTGGGTTTTAGGTAGGGTTTACAGATTTTAGGGTTTAGGTTTAGTAGGTTGTGGTAGGTTTAGGTTTTAGGTTGGTTAGGTTTAGTTTAGATTTAGGTGTAGGTTAGGGTTTTAGGTTTTATGGTTGAGGTTTGATAGTTTAGGGTTTTTTGGGTTTAGGTTAGGGTTTAGGGGTTTAGTTGACCAATTGAAGATGATTGTAGCTTTGGTTTCAATTATTTGGATTTGTTTAGGCCAACTTGAACCTTTAGGCCAATTTGGGCTAAGTGGGTTCAATTGGGTTTAATTGGGCCAATCATGGCTTTGGTCAAGTTCAACAATCAATTTGGAATGAACTTGAGCCATTAGTTGCAATCAATTTGGATTATATTTTGATTTGAGATAATTTAGTATTTTAGGTCAATTTGGGTCAACTTGGGCCAAGAGAGTCAATTGAGTTTGGTTTGACTTAATTGAAGGTCAAGTCATATTCAAATATTGATTTTGATTTGGTATGAATCATTGGTTTCAAGGGATTTGGCTTAGGTTGCAATTTGGCTAGTTTGGGTTCATATGGGTTAAGGGGTTGACTTGGTTAAATGACCAAGATAATTTGGTTTGATGTAATTTGTGACAATTGATCAACCTAGGGTGATCAACAATCATGATGGGAGGTTTTGATGGGCTTGGTTCAATCCAATTTGTGTAGGATTAGAACTTGGCTCAAATAGGTCAAATTGGCCACTTTGTGTAACCAATTGGGTTTAGTTGGTTTGATTTTTGAGTTTGATTTAGTTGAATTTATATATGGATTTGGGATTGATATATAAATTCAATTGAATTGGGTTCAAATGAGTTTTCATTTGAACATTTCAAGTCAAAAGGGTTAAGTTGGTTTGACTTGGGTTGATTTTGGTTTGGCTTGATGATTTTAAATTTCATTTATATTTGTGAATATGATTGAAGGTATGATTGATTCATGAGAAAATCATTTGAATTTGAGTTTTGGAATGAAGGAATTTGGCTTAAGTCCATGGAGTTAGGTCATATGGCTTAGATTTTGATTTTAATTTAGTTTGGTTTAGTTTTGATGATTTAATTGTATATTTCATTTAAATTTGATGATTGAAAATATGATTGATTTGTGAGAAAATCAATTGAGTTTGACTTGATTTGGATTAAGATTTGGCTAAGTCCATGGATAATATGGCTTAGGAAGGGTTTTGATTTAATTTGATTTAGTTTGATTTAGTTTTTATTTTCATTTGAATGTAGATTTGATTTATATTTAGAAAGATGATTGAAGGTATAAATTGATTGAGAAAATCAATTGATTTTGGATTGATTATTAATATTTGGCTAAGTCCAGGGATAGGTCATATGGCTTAGGATGGGTTTCAAGTTTGGATTTGATCATGGGTTTCAATCATTTGGTTTTGAAATTTGGGTTTGGATTTGGATTTGAATTTGATGTTTGAATTGAACTTGAGGTTTGGTTTGAGAAGGTGAACCTCATTGACTTTGGTTATAGGGTAGGTGGATTATCCTAATCCCTAAGGCATAACCTAATCCAATGGTTAACCCTTGTAAGTCTTTAAGCTTATGTTAAGTGTTTATCTAATTGTTAGAATTGTCTTATGTTAGGGATATGTTAGTGTATAGAAGACTCCTTAGTCTAAGATGGGAAGATTGAATTGACTCAAAAAGTGAGGTCAAGAGCCTTAGGCTCCATAGTGTTCCCTTGGAGATAGATGATTGGAAGCTGTTTCAATATATACTTGGATACATCTTTCAATGCTTTGCTTGGGAGACCATGGATACATGAGAACAACATAGTTCCATCCTCTCTACATCGTGTATAAATTTTGTGAGAGGTGGATTACTATGTGAAAGGAGATCTCAAGCCATTTACGTTCATGGTTATATATGAGGATGTTTACTACCTCCCTCAAAATCAACAAGTATATTCTCGCAAACTTGGCTAAAGTTTAAAAATAAAAATAAAAAAGAAAAAGAAAAGAAAAAGAAAGAGAAAAGGAAAAAGAAGAGAAAAGAGAAAATGAAAAAGAAAATAAAAGGGAGAGGAAATAGACTTGGAGGAGGAAGTGGAGCCTGACATTAGATTCTGCCAACAGTTCATTACTCCATTCAAACATATGAAGAAAACTCCTCCAGAGAAGAGGCCGTTAGGGGCCCCTGGGGTGGAAAACCTCTTATTCATTATCTATCTCATTCTCACATCCTAAAAAATATCAGAGAAGACCGGTGTATTCAAGTCTATATATGAAATAGGCATCGTTGGGAACCTTAGCTCTAACCCCACTTGTCCCTCAAAAGTTAAGGGTTTGGTAGTCATAAAGCCCTAAGTCATCCACAGTGTGAAGACTCGAGGTTCTAGGAGCATCATCCTCAAGTCAAGAAGTTGATGTAGAACTTGAGGATGATTCTATAAAGATTTAATAGAATTACCCTTTATTTGGTTCTTGCCTTGTGTTCATAATTTAGCAAATAAAGGGTTAATCCCACATACTGGTGAAAGCACAACACTTTGAAAGAATATGGAAGAACAAATGCAAAAGCTCTCAATCAAGATCGAGATAAGTATTTAGTATAAGGGTCTAGTCGATGATGATGACTATAGTCATCACCAATCATTTAAGATAAGTTCTTTTCAAATCACATTAAATCATGAGGAGTGTGCTTAGAAACTTAGATGATCAGATGATTTTGAAGTCAAAGATGCACCTCAGTTTGAAAAGAGATCTCAATCAATGAGCTTAAGGAAATCAACTTAGAATTGAATAGATCCATGCCGATATACATTAGTTCTTTGTTGAATGAAATTGAAACTAATGACTTAGATAAGCTTAAGGTTTGCTTTGCATGGAGTTATGAAGAGATGCCTGAATTGGCTCATAATCTAATGGTCCATAAACTTGTAATAGAGCCTACTAACCTTATCAAGCAAGCTCCTAGATGCGCGATTAGACATAGAATAGTGGTCATTTCTGGTCAAGAAATTGATCGATGCTAGCTTCATCCAGAAGAAAAATACTATACTTTAGCTCATCCTAGTTAAAAAAAGAATGGTCAAATTCACATATCAATTTTATTTTAGATTTAAATAAGGCATGTCCAAAAGATGAATTTCCACTACCAATAGTCGATGGTGGAAATTGCCTCATCTCATGTCCTTTCATGGATGGCTCATCTAGTAACCAAATAAAGATGGCCCTCAAGATGAAAGAAACACCGCTTTTAGAACCTCGATTGAATCTATTGCTATAAGGTCATGCCTTTCAACCTTAAAAATGTCAGTGCTACATACCAGGGCTATGACTTGAATCTTCAACTCATCATCAAGTTGAGTGCTATGTCAATGATCTTGTGGTCAAAAGTAGAGAAAAGGAAGACCATCTCTTTGACTTGAGAGTGGTTTTTGAACAATTAAGATAATTTAACCTCAAAATGAACCCTTGAAGTGTGCATTCGAAGTAGCTTCAAGAAAATTCCTTGCATTTATTGTCGACAGGGGAATCAAATTGATCCCGAGATGATCAAGGATATTAGAAATACCACCTAAAAGTTTAACTGATCATTCCAAAGTGTATCTAAGAAGCTTTATATCCAACCTATCGGGAAGATGTCAGCCATTCTCAACACTTATCAAAATGGATGCCATGTTCAAGTAGGATGATAAGTGTGAGCATGGCTTCAAAGACATCAAGCATTATCTGATGATGCTGCTAGTTCTAGTAGCCTATCTCGAAAGCTCATACTTTACACTATTAGATGACTCCTTTGGTGCTTTGTTGGCCCAAGCCAATGACAAAGGGAAGAAAATGCTACCTCACCGCTGCCTAATCCCGAGGCTAATTATCCACCCATTGAGAAGCATACTAGCTTTAATCTTTGCATCCCAAAAGCTACACTACATGCTTCCTCATAAAGTGAACTTAATCTCTAAGATCAATCCACTAGAGTATCTCATGATACGACTGACACTATCCAGACGGTTGGCACGATGGTCCATGATCCTCTCAGTAACATTACCTTTGTACCCCTGCAGTTGAAAGGATAGCTAGTGATTTCTTAGCAACACACTCACTTCCTGCTGACTCTTCGCTTATTGATGATCTCCATGATGAAAAAATCATGAACTTAGGTGATACTAGCATCACTACCAGGAGATGTACTTTGATGGTGTGGCTTCCTCTTAAAGAGGATAAGAACCATAATCATAATTCAGAAAGAAGGGGTATGAATAGGTCTCTTAACTCTAGACAGATGTGATGAGATTCTCATCATCTATGCAATCTTTGCACCAATAATGAAGCTGAAGAGGCTCTAATTGCCTGGAGTTAATCATTACTCTAAGCATCCAACATCAACATCTTCTGGATTCTCTAGTTATCAACCAAATCATTGGGTCCTATAAGGTTATAAAGCCCAAGCTCTACCATTACCACAAGCACACCATAGAGTTGGCCCAAATCCAGAGGTTATCATTTATAAGATTCCTCAAGGAGAGAATGTCGCGTGTTTAGCCAAGCTTGCAAAGGAGTTGGCATGTCAGGATGAGTCCATATCAATAAATGTCCAAAATAGACAAGTCTTATCCGTTAATGATATTGAACTCATAAAAAACTACTCTCTTGAAGGGAAGGTTGCCATTATCAAGAAGGATGAGGAGTTAGATTGGAGGCAACCATTCATGGATTACCTAAATAAAGGCAAACTACCTCAAGAGAAGTCCCAAGCCTATCAAATGAAGTAGAGAGCACTTTTCTACACTCTTGTGGATGGTGTCTTGTACAGACAGTCTTTTGATCATATGTGATTACATTATTTAAAAAAGCATGAAGACCGTAAAATCGTTAAACTAGGATACCACTGGCCATCGATGATCAAAGATTGCATGGATACGACTAAGCAATGAAACCAATGTCAAATACACGGTGTGGTCCTAGATCAACCACCCAACATTCATTGTTGGCCTCATGGACATTGAGTGTTGGGGTACACATAGTTGATTGATCCTCCTTCTTCCAAGGGTCATCGATCTTATTACTCGACATTTTCCAAATGGGTGAAAGTGATTCTCGAGAGGTCAACTTAGCATGTGCTCCGCTTTTTAGGAACCATATCATATATAGGTTTGAGTGCCTCGAAATTAAATCGATTTTTGCATTCAAGAGCACCGAGATCAACAACTTTGCGAGACACAACATAGATTGGAGATATTCTAGCATCAACTATCTAAGGAAAATAACATGTATAATCCATCAACAAAACTTTCATCCAAATACTAAAGAAGACACTCAACAACAACAAGAAGCATGAGAAGTTAGTTGAAGCCTTGTGGGCTTTCCGCACCACATAGAACTCCAACTCCTACTCCTTTCTCCTTAGTGTATGGGTCAAAACCATTCTACCATTAGAAGTCCAACTCCCATCACTAAGGATAGTGGGCAAGATCATAAAGAGGTAACACCAAGTTATAGTTAGAAGAGCTCAAGGTTTGAAGGAGAGATGCTTGGGCATGCCAAAACTCAAGTATACAAAGCTAAAATGATTCAAGCCCATAGCAAGTTGGTCCATCCTAGAGCTTTTCAAGGCTTATTTTAGTTGAGACTAATTGCACAAGATGGGAGGCAAATTTGAACCCACTTAAGAAGGCCATTTTGCCAAAAAGAAGGCCTACCAAGGAGGATCTTATCAACTTATTAATCATAAGGAGAGCAAATGCTTCCAATCAATGGGCTCTACTTAAGGAAATATTATAAATCATGTCTAAAAATAATTATCATCAATAAAAATTTTATTTTGAATTCAATCTATTCCATGTTGAAAGTATTCTTGTTTGTGAATCCCATGATGTGTTTAGGGTGTGTAAAGAACCCAAGTGGCATCTATCCTTCATCAACACAACATAAACACAAACTACAAACATATAAAACAAACACATATCTTTATCTGGGCTACTCATTGAGATACCGCCCCAATGGCACTCATGCTTAGGTCTCACTTTACGCTAGTGTCACCCTAGTGGTCTTCTTACTTTGAGGATGTATGCTACTCTTCCTTCCTTACTGGCACTACGATGAGCACCTTGTTAGATTTCTCTATTCATGATACCTCATCTTGGCTTCTTTAAGAGGATGTGAGTGCTATGCTTTCTTCTTGGTTTAGCCTTCACTAGGTTGAGTATATTTGAGGTTTGATAAGTACCCAGTGGCTTTCTTCTTTTCAAGTCTGTCCATCTGCTACTTAGTAGTCTTCAGGTTAGATAGCATATGTATGATGATATTCTCATGTACTCTAAAAAATTTGTAAGCCTACATGCTTTCTTTATAGATTGATCATTGCACACTGATTAAAACCTTAGGTTGGTTGGTTCTCACTATGCTAATGGATACACCACTCTGGATACATCTTAGGTTAGTTGGTTATCACACCTGCACCACCCATAGATATAAGTCTCTATGCTTTCTCCTTGAGTTGGATATTACACCCATAGTCTTCTTTCTAGTCGTGATAATGCTAGTCACCTCCCTTTGCTATATTTGGATCACATCCTTGTGACCATTGACACTACCCTTTAGGATTAGATAGTTCTTTCTAGAACACCCTGGTTAAAGAATCCATCTGTGGATGTAGATTATCTCACCAATCTGAGATGTAAGGTCACATCTTTCTCTATGGTTGACACCATGGTTAATGTAAACATATAAACAAAATATATATTCACTTGTGGATTAGAGGACACCTAGACTTTCTCTCAAGCAAGTATCCTATCTTTATGCATCTATGGGAATCATACTCTGAGTTGATATAAGTCCCTATTCACGAGTCATCCCCTTCAATTTGTTGTGCTACCAACAAGTCACACCCTTGTCCCTTTTAGAAGATGTATCTTATGCCTTCTTCTTAGATGTGCACAAAAACATCTTAGGTCTCATGAGTAGACTATCCCTTTGGATTTGTAAATTTGAGATATTAGTCTGACATACCTTCTATGTGGGTCCATCACACATACATATAAATTAAATATATCAAATTTGGTCAAGATCACATCCCTAGTGATTTGCCACTTTGAAATCAAATAACCAAAAAAACCATATCACTCTAAAATTAATCACTACTTGAGTTACATAAGTCACCGTGGCATTAACTGAGTCGCCTAAGTCGTTCAATTTGTTGTGCATCGGTCAAGTCACCAGTGGTTGTTCCCCGCTTTAGAAGATGTAAGTCTACATGCCTTCTTCCTAGCACATGTTGCACATCAAACAACCTCTTAGGTTGGCTAGATCTACCCCTATAGACTACCCCTTGGATTTGTAAATGAGGTAGGGATTAGTCGATATAGCCTTCTCGGGGTCCATCACGCATTGGTCCATACATTGTCCATTAAATTAAACCCAATATTTTGTTGTGTTAAATCACCCTTCTCCCCAATTGAAATCATATATAAACAAGTCAAACAAATCAAATTCAAAACCAATTAAGATAAATTAAACCAACTCTAGTAGAGTCTAAATCAAAGAAATCCAACCAAACTTATCTGGACATCCCCAAATTTGAAATTAAACTCAAATCACCCAGGGATAGTTCCTTTTTTGAAGGTTCATATATGGACTGCTCCCTAGAAATATGCCTCCACATATTAAACAAAATAAATTAAAGTCAATGATCTAATCCCCATGGATTATAGATTCTATCCCCTGGATCTTCTTTACAAATCATACAATCAAGTCAACTTCAAACCTTATCCAAGATTTTCTTCTTCTATTCCCTAATAGACTCACATGTCATGTCCGGCATGTGTGTGATCTCCTTCGATCCCCTCCATGTCCTTGACATGGAATACTCATCAAATCATTTCTTCTCATGCACACACTTCAAATAAAAACCTAACATTGTATTAAATTAAATTACATCATCAACTAGTAGTGATTTATGAAATCAAACAAATAATACAATATCATGCTAAACATATTATACTGTGAATTAACAAACTATATTAATAAATTCATCCCTAAATATATTTATGAAATCAAGCTCAAATCCTAATTCCTAGCAGATAGCCCAAACCTGCTTCCCTAGTGGAAGGTTTAATTTGCCATTCCATAGTGAACTCAAGCCCATATCTCTAGTAGATATGTCTCCACATAAATTAAAACAAAACAAATTAAAGTCACTTTGATTTTAATCCCTAGTGGATTATAGATTCTTATCCCCAACAGATCTTCTTTCCATAAATCACATAATCAAATCAAGTTCAAACCTTATCCCCAGATTTTCTTCTTCTATTCCCTATAGACCCCTCGATGTCATGTCGGTGCATGTGTGATCCCGTAACGGATCTCCCTCCATGTCCTTGACATGGAATTCTCATAAAATATTATTTCTTCTCTTATGCACACTTTTAGTCCTTCAACCAAAAGCCTAATAATTTTTCATTCAAATTACATCATTCTAACATTGTAATCAACATTTTATGATTTGTGATGGTGCAAGATCAAACTAACTATGCAATATCATGCTAAACATATTATAGTGTGAATTAACACACTATATTATATTATAATATATGATGTTATATTATAATTTGTTGTAATATAATATATTGTCTAACATTACACCTCATTAGAATCACTTAAAAGAACAAATAACAAAACTTTCTCAAAATATGAATAATGTTCATTTTGGGTGTAAAATTATTATTTTCTATTAGAAATGCTACAAAATAGCTTAATTTCTTGTTGCTTCTTGGTGTGTGTGAATTTGGCCAAATTATTTCATGTCAACCTTCAAATTAACATTTTTGTGAGTTTTGACCCAATATATTATAACAAAAATAAAACAGACTAAAATGTACAATAACATTTAGTAACACACCACCACATTCATTTATTTGTTAAGTTATATTGTTATGTTCATTATATTTTAATATGCTTTCGTATAATATATTATCTTACATTACACCTTAAAATGAATCACTTTAAGTGAAAATTTTATCAAATTTGGTTGAAAAATGAACATTTATTTTGGATGCAAAATTTCATTCTTTTGATTAAATGACACACCATAGCACACCCCTAATGATGTTCCCTAAAGCTTACCTTAAATTTGGCCAAATCCCATAATCTCAGCCTATAAGTCAATATTTTTATGAATTATACCAGTAAAACTCTACTACATCATACTATAACAAACTAAAATATGCTAAACAACAAGTAGTAATACACAATAGTATGCTATAATGCATGATGCTACACTATGTTATGGCATCCTATATTATAATACACTATATCATATTATATTATATTATATTGCATATCACATCACAAGGGATTGCTTAAGATAAAAAATCATAAAATTAGTCTAAATAATAAAAAACTTTATATTTTAGTCATATCACTTACATATTTTAAATTGAAACCATATATTATGATGCCATGCTCTACCTATTATGAATTTGACCAAATTCCACCATTTTAAGGACTAAATCAACTTTTTTTATAAATAATGCTAGTGTAGGCTCAATGCATGATTGTAAATAAAAAGAATTTAAAATGCATAGAACAATATATTATGATATATGATGTTTATACTATGCTACAACATATAATATTTATTTTGAACATAAAATCTTACTTTTAGAATATAAGTGGTGTAGCACATTTTGGTACTACAACCTAATTCCCACTTCAAATTTAACAAATTTCATCATCGATTTATTAAATAAATATTTTATGATTTATATTAATATAGACTATGGGCACAATACCATAAAATACTAAAACATTTCAAAACATCTTATAACATCCAAAACACATCACTACATCAAATATATGATGCTACATTATACTATAATATATGATATTACAATATGATTTTGGTTTAGGGTTTAGGGTATTCAAAACTCTAATAGTCAAGGGAAAGTCTCTTGAAGACATTATCTTTAGCTACCATAACTATGTTAGGATTAGGTTATTCTTTAGATCTACTCTAATGACATCTTTATTCGTTTAGGGTTTAGGTTAGGTTGTTTTTTAGTTTAGTTTAGGGTTTAGGGTTAGTTGGGGTTTATTTAGGTTTAGGGTTTAGGGTTTAAGGTTTGTGGTTTAGGGTTGTGGTTTAGGTAGGTTTTAGGGTTTATGGTTTAGGTTTATAGTTTAGGGTTTAGGTTTAGGGTTTTAGGGTTTGGGTTTTAGGGTTTAGGGCTTATATTTAGGTTTAGGGTTTTTTAGGGTTTATGATTTAGGGTTTAGTGATTAGGGTATAGGTTTTGGTTTTAGGTTTAGGGGTTTAAGTTTTAGGTTTAGGGTTTAATGTTTTTTAACACAAAATAAATTCATTCAATATTTCTTCTTTGATTTCATCAACCAAGTAGCACCCCAAGTTTTCTAAGAGAGATGACATAGATAAAAAATGAGCACCCATAGAGCAAATCAGAAACCCTAGATAAGTAGAATCATCTCTACTATAAAGACACAGTTTCATAAGTGGTAGATTAGATCGGCCTTTTTTTAGTTTCTCCAGTTTCCACCATAACCACCACCACCTCTCAAGTAGCAAGATCCGCCATCATATCCATGATCTCTCCCTCCACCACCACCATGGTTATAACCTCCATCGCTCCTCCTACCTCCATAACCATCACTACTCTGACCACCACCTCCATGTCCACCAGCACCTCCAGATCTCCCACCACCACTATGATAACTGCTGCCTCCACCTTCGCCTCCACCGTCAGATCTAGACTGAGCCTAGTTGATAGTGATGTTCCTCCCATCAAAGTTCCGCTCATTCTTAGGGTTTACATATAGTTTAGGTTTAATTTGGGTTTGGGTTTAAGGTGGGTTTAGGTTTAGGTTTAGGTTTAGGGTTTTAGGGTTTTGGGTTGTAGGTTTAGGGGTTTAGGTTTTAGGTTTAGGTTTAGTTTGGTTTAGGTTTGGGGATTTCTTTTTTTTTTAAATTAAGTAAATCGATAGGTTTAACTTTATTTAGTTTATTTTTTGTATATTTGAGTTTATTTTGTTTTTTGTTTATATTTAGTTTAGTTTATTTATTTTAGTTTATTTTTTTAGTTGATTTTATTTTTATTTTATTTTTTAGTTTAGGTTTTATTTTTTTATTTTATTTTAGTTTAGGTTTTATTTTATTTTTTTTTAGGTTTAGGTTTTAGGTTTTATTTCAAGTTTATTTTTAGGTTTTATTTAGTGTAGGTAGGTTTATTTTAGTTTATTTTATTTTATTTTATTTAGGTTTAGGTTTAGGTTTAGTTTATTTTAGGTTTAGGTTGCATTTATTTTAGTTTAGGCTTAGGTTTATTTTATTTTGTTTATTTTATTATTTTTAGGTTTACATTTTTTTTATAGTTTAGGGTTTAGGTTTTAATTTTATTTATTTTTTGGTTTTATTTTTGGGTTTATTTTTTGGTTTTAAGTTTAAATTTTATTTTTAAGGTTTATTTTTATTTTAGTTTTTTATTTTGTTTTAGGTTTTATTTTTATTTTATTTTAGTTTTATTTTTATTTTATTTTATCATTTAGGTTTAGGTTTGTTTTTAGGTTTATTTTATTTTATTTTTATTTATTTATGTTTAAGTTTTTATTTATTTATTTTAGGTTTTATTTAGTTTAGATTTAGTTAAGTTTAGGGGTTTAGAGTTAGGGTTTAGGGAGAGTTTAGGGAGAGTTTTAGGGTTTAAGATTTAGGATTTAGGTTTAGGTAGGTGTTTAGAGTTTAGGGTTTGGGAGGTTAGGGTTTAGGGAGTTTAGAGGTTTAGGGTTTAGGGTTTAGGATGGGGTTAGTAAAGGCAGTGAGAGTTTAGGGTTTATGTTTAGGTTGGTTTAGGGTTAGGGTTTTTCTTTTTGATAAAACCCACAGTGGAGAAATTTTTTATTGCCATAAAGAAAGAGTACAAAAGTCCTTAAGAAGAGAAAATCCTCAAAACTAATGCTCCAAGAACAACAATCACCCTAGAAAGAAAATTCCCCAAACTATTACAACCAGAAGCAAGAATGAAAAAGAAACATAAGAAAAGGAGCAACAAAACAAAAGCAAAAAAGAAACAGTCAAAGACCACAAAGAAAATAGTAGGAGAGGGAGAGCAAAGAGCCACAAGCTACCCACAAAGAAAAAAAGAATAAATATCTACAAAAAGGAATGTAAGAGAAAGATCAAGAAAGAAAAGAAAAGAAAAGGAAGGAGGAAGAGAGAAAGAAAGGCTCAGGCTTAGTAAAGAAAAAAGGGGCAACCAAATTTTGTGAGTAGCCAAACCTCCAAAGGAAGGAACATAATCAAAAAAAGGTTACCA
The DNA here is from genome assembly GCA_021442155.1 of Cymbidium sinense. Lineage (NCBI taxonomy): Eukaryota > Viridiplantae > Streptophyta > Magnoliopsida > Asparagales > Orchidaceae > Cymbidium > Cymbidium sinense. The sequence goes on along the minus strand of JAKCPB010000800.1, from coordinate 93,658 downwards.
ACCAAAAGAAAAAAGAAACATCCCAACCATCATTGCCAACAAAACCTCGAGAAATACCACCAAGCAAAGAAAGTTACCAAGAACAAGGGATAGCAACCACCATTATAGAAGGAGAAAAGGAAATTAAGTAAATCTGACATAAGGCAAACCAGCTTTATCTAAGTTGGAATGGCCTCTTAATTGCTTAGGAATATTATCAATGGAAAATAAAGTAAAATTAGAAAGATTACATCCTAAGCAAGCTAAAAAGTTAGCATAAGCATTACCTTCTTTCAAAATATGAGTCATCTTAAAAGACATTTTAGAAATAATAGCTTTAATATTTCTAAGTAGAAAAATTCAGCATTACCCTTGTGATTAGAGTTGATCATAGTAACAACCATCTCAGCATCAGATTCCAACCAAATGGAAAGAAAATTTTTCTTCAAACAAAGCTTAAGAGCATGATAAACAACCATTAGTTCAGCCATAATAACAGAAGTAGTAGAAAGAGGAGTGGAGAAAGCCAAGATAAAACTCCCAAGATTATTGCAAAAAATACCACCATAGCCAGATTTGTTAAGTGAAATAGAGCCATTAGTGTTAATTTTATTACATCAATTAAGAGGCTTAATCTAGTAAATGATTTTATAAGAAAGAGGCAAGTCAGAATAAGGAAACTTAATACCCAATTTAGATGTAACAAACTTGCAACCTCTAAAATTAGTACCATTAAGAAGCACAGCCTTATGTAAATTTTTTTTTTCTTTAGTCCTAGCAATAATCCTCTTATGATTCATAGGCACATTACGATGTTTAGCATCATTTCTATCAAGCCAAATAAACCAAATCAAAGTAAAAGGCACAACAACTTTGATATTCCCTATGATGATATTAAGAAAGTAAGAGTTAAGGAGTTGCATAAAGGTAAAATTACAATTAAAAGAACTAAGGTTGAATAAGTCCTCATACATATTCCAAACTTTAGAGGCAATAGCACCATTAACAAATACATGACTAACATTCTCAATATGAAAATAACATAAGCATTTAGAAGGAAGATAAAACCTTTCTCCAAAAGTAAAGAATCAACAACAATAAAACCCATAAAATCCTCAAACAAGAATAGAATAAGAGGTAGGAATAATGTTATTCCAAATCTTAAAAGACAGAAGAGGGTTTATTTTCTCTAATATGATGCCAAGTATCTTTAAAGGAAAAATCACCATTACTAGAAATGCTGTAAAACACTTGATTAGAAATAATACAATCAATAGGAATCTTAGTAATATTATTACAAATGCAATCAGGAATCAAGTCATACAAAAGAGAATTATTCCAATCACCATTTAAAATAAAATGATTAACTTTCAAAGAAGAAGTAGAGTGGGTATTAAACATTCAATAGAGGTCTCCCCCATACAATTATCTTGCCAAAAAAAGAGGACCCACTATTAATACCCTAGAAAATGAGAGGCCCCACTTGCCATTTAACAACACAAAAGTGTTCCCAACCAATAGAGTCACCATGCTTATAGCTACAAGTTAAAGGATGTTTACCTTTGTAGTATTTGTAATTCATAAAATTAGCTCAAAGACTAACATTCTTCTTGAAATTCTACCAAAGTTTATAAGAAAAGACATTAGTGGAATTCAACAAGGACCTAGAGATAAGACCATCTTCAAATAAAGTACCACATGTGTTATTCAAGAAGCGCAATGAAGTCTTTTGGTCGAAAGACTAGAGCCCCAAAAAATTTTATTAAAAAGCCTTTCAATCCATGTAATAATAAGAGAAGTAAGAATAATATTAAGTAGAAAATAAAAAGGAAGAGAGTAAAGAATACTTCTAATAATAATTAATCTACCACCAAAAGATAAAATTGAAATTCACGGGTTGAAATCTTATTCTGAATATTCTGGATAACCTCATAAAAAAGGTGAGACCTCTTAGGACCATAGTATAAAAGAGAACCTAAACACTTGATAGGAAGACATTGATGAGAAAATCCAATAATATCCTTAATTTTATTGATTCTATGAGCAGAAATAGAAACATAAAAGATAAAATAGCTTTTTTTGAGCACTAATCACAAGGAAACTTTCCTTTTCAAACTAATTCAAAAAGACCTTCAATTTTTTAACATATTGTAACAAGCCATTACAAAATATAATTAAGTCATCATCAAAACTTAAGTGGGATATAGCCAAACCACCAAGATTCTTGAAATACAAGCTATAATTCTTCTCAAACCAAAAAAAATTAAGCCAACGAGACAAACATTCAATAGCAATAATAAAAAGTGATGCAAAAAGAGGATCACCTTGTCTAATACCTTGGGAAGATTTAAAGACACCAAAGTTTTCAACATTAATCACTAAAGAGAACCAAACATTACAAATGATATTGTTAACCAAAGAGATAAATTTAGTACAGAAACCAAATAAAAAGAGAATGCTGTTAAGAAAATCCTAAGAAATGTTGTCATAAGCTTTGGTAATATCATGATTGAAAAGTAAATTGCCACCTCTAGTTTTCAAATTTAAATCATGAATTAATTCTTGTGCAAGCAAGACATTGTCGAGATAGTCTGCTTTCATAAAGGTTTGATTAGAGAAATAAGAAGAAACTTACCAAGCCTACTAGTCAGAATTTTAGAAATCAATTTATTAAAGAAAGTACAAAGACTAATAGGTCTAAAATCAATCCAAAAGTCAGGATTATCTTTCTTGGGAATAATAATAATATTAGTAGAAGTGACATATTTAGGAATAGAATTCCCAAGAAAGAAATCCCTCATCGCATTAACAAGATCATATTTAATAACAAAACAAAATTTTTAAAAGAATAAAGTAGAGTAGCCTTCCGACCCTGCAACCGAATCAACATTTATACCATTAAAAATATTAAAATTTTCCTCATCCGAAGGAGGAACAACCAAGCAATCATTATCCTCAAGATACATAATAGAAGGAATGATAGAGGGGTTAGATAACTTGTCAAGGAGACTATGTTTATTTAAAAGATCTTTAAAATAGTTAATAGTAGAAGTAACAATATCTTTTTTTGGTGATCCAAGAACAATCATAATTCTTGATTTTATGAAGAACTCTTCATTTCATAACCAAAGCATGAAAATATTTAGTGTTTCTTTCCCCCTCAAAAAGATGTTTAGAGGCATCCTTTTGTCTTCAGTAGGTTTCCTCCATATCCTGACACTTAGTGAGATTATCTTTAGCTTTAGTAAGGTTAGAACAAAAAGAGGAATAATTAATAACAAGATCTTCCAAATCTTTCACCTTTTGTTTCATGTTCTTGATATTATCAAAAAGATCTTTGAAATAATTTCTATCCACCAATTAATATGATGCTTAAGTCTTTTCAATTTAAGCCAAAATCTCATCATACCAAAAGTAGAATCATTAGGACCAAGAGTAACAATGCCCCTAACATTCCAAATAAGAAAATTAAAGATAAATTCTTATTAGGCAAAGAAGATGAAGAAGATCGAGTTGATCTAGAAACTTTAGGAGGAAAATTTTTGAACTCTTTTTTCTTTCTCACAAAAATAGTTTGAAAACTAGTTCCATTATCCAAAGATTCATCATCTAAAGAAGCATTAGAACTCTTTACAATTGCCAATTTGGTAGGAGATTCCACCTGAAAAGGCACTAAAACATTTCCATCCATTAATTGAGAAAAAAACATAAGCAAAACACCATCACAACTGGCAGTTAAAGAAGGAGTAGAAACGTATTTATTCAGCAAACAAGAAACAGGTTGCACAAAATCCACTGTATCCATGCCATCAACATCTTCCATATTTAAAGAATTTAAATCATCATTATCTTTTAATGGTTCTTGAAAATCATAAAGAGAAACATTATCTCTAAACTATTCAAATTGTAAAACACAAGTATCTTCAAAGGGAGAAGCCAAAATAGGATTAGCATCAACCTGCAAAATTCCTGAAAGCAAAGGAACAACAACAACCAAAATCTTGTTTTCATCCAAACATCTTCATTTCTAGCATCATTCTTAAAACCATTTTCAAGAGGTAAAGCATCAAAAAGATTTAGAGTATCATCAACAACATCTTTATCTTTTTTTGAAGAAATAGAAATTTTATTTGTATCAATTAAATGATCTCCATATTGATCAATCCTAGGATTTTAACAATTTTTTTTTCTAAGTTGACGATGAACAATGAAATAATCTGAAAAGACATGGCCATGGGTTTTGCACTGATTACTGAAAATAGGAAGGTTCTCAATTTCAACTGGTTGAAAATAACCATACTTTTAGGACCCTATCCAAATCTCCTTAGGAAACTTCTTTGTAACATCAATTTCAACAAGGATACGAGCAACTAAAGGGCGAGATTTAGCCGCAGTTGCTTGATCAATTTGTAAAGGTCTACCAAAAATAGACCCAACCACATGAAGAAATTGATAATTAACAAAATGAATCCAAAGATTTGACAAAGCAATCCAAACTAGCACTATAGGAATTCTTCTTAAATGTAAAAAAAAAAGGAGTCCATTTAAAGATACACATTTGACAATTTTTAACATAATAAGATTGGCAAGAAAAAATCTGGCTATTATCAAGATCATTAGATAAATTTATGAGGACATGATGACCATCCAATAAACTGATTGAAAATGCACAGAAAAGCTTTAAATCATGAAAGAAAAATTGAATATATTCCATATTAGGCTATCGAAAAGAAAATTTGCCAATCAGAGTAAAAGCATAAGGCTCCATAAGTTTCTCAATATCCAAATCAGAACACATTATTGTTGGAACACCTGTAAACACCATATGAACAAGATTAATTGAAAATTTAGGAGAGGTTAAAGCATCCTTACCAGATAAGGCATCTTTAAAAGATTTAGATGAAGCAAACTTAGTTTTACCCAAGAAATTATCATCCCTAGAAGGAGCCTTTTAGGCTGGCAATGCCTAAGGATCGACCCAAGACAACCATCAGAACTAATGGAGATGAGGGGAATCGGCCAAAGAATGAAGAGCTAGAGCCTTACCAAAGATCACTAAGGCAGCCATAAAAAATGTGAAAGAAATGAGGGTTTCTTGAAACCCCAGGAATCAAGAGGAGAGAGGCATGTGAGTCCCAAGATTTTAGGTTATTATTTGGGTTATATTAGTTATCAAGATTGGGGTAGGTTTAAGGTTCAGTTAGTCATTAGCGATTAGGGTAGGGCTAAAGGTGGGTAAAATCAGTTCAGGGTTAAAGCCAGGTCACTGAAATATTATCCAGGTAGGGAAAATGGGGTCAGATATTGGAAGGGATTAGCCAGATCCGAGTGGATCGCGGCTGATAGTCTTCAATAAACAATCCTGGTCAGATCGTCAGAAAGGGGCCAAGCAGAATTCGGTCAGATTAGTCAGGGTCAGGTCAGGGAATTAAATGGTCAGGTCAGTCAGGTCAGGTCAGTATTCCTGGTTGGGTCATTCAGCCAGATCAGTTCAGATCAATCAGATCAGGATAAAATAGAGTTAGTCGGGATCAGTAGGGGTCGGTCAGAAAATTCGGTCACCATGAGGATCAGCCAGTCAGGGTCAAGATCAGTTCAGCCAGTCAATAGATTAGATCAGGGTCAGGGTCAGGTGTCATGTAGTGGATCAGTTCACCATCAGGTCAGGTCAGATCAGAGAATCAGTTCAGGCCAGTTTCAACAAAAGCCAGGTCAGGGTCAGTCAGGTCAGTCAGTTAAAAATGAGAATTAAATGGTCAGGTCAGATTCAGAACAGCCAGGTCACGAGGTCAAGAGAACGAGGATTCATGTTCAGATCAGGAGAGATCTTCAGTTAAGGCGCCATTAGTCAGTCCGAGGTCAGGGTCAGTGGTCAGGGCCCAGTCACAGTTTAGTTTTTTCAGGTCAGGTTTAGGTCATTTAGGATCTAATTTTAGATTTAAGTTTTAGGGTTTTATATTTTATTTAGGTTTATTTTATTTAGTTGGTCTCTGTTTTTAGTTTTTTTTTTTAAAAAACATTATTTTAGTTTAGGTTTTGGTTTAGGTTTTATTTTATATTTTGCCTAGGTTTTAGGTTTATTTTTAGGTTTTATTTTTTTAGTTTAAGTTTAGGTTTATTTTATTTTAGTTTAAGATCTGGGTTTGTCCTTTTAGGTAGGGTTTTATTTCTTTAGTTTAGTTCATTTTAGTTGTGTTTAGGTTTGTTTTATTTTGTTTATTTTAGGTTTAGTTTTTTTTTAGTTTAGGGTTTAGGTTTTATTTTTAATTATATTTTGATTTACTTTTTAGTTTTAGGTTTTATTTTTATTTTTTTTATTTTAGGTTTATTTTATTTTATTTTACATTTAGTTTTATTTTATTTTAGGTCTTATTTTTAGGTTTGATTTATTTTTAGTTTAGTTTAGGTTTTTATTTATTTTATTTTTGATTAGTTTTTATTTTTTATCTTATTTTTTGTTAAGGTTTATGTTTTGGTTTATGTTTTGGTTTTAGTTTAGGTTTTTATTTTATTTTATTTTATTTAAGTTTAGGCTTTTATTTATTTTAGGTCTTATTTAGTTTAGGTTTAGGTTTTAGGTTTTAGGGTTTGTATTTTAGGGCCCAGGATTTATGGTTTATGGTCTGGGGTAGGGTCCTGGGGTAGGGCCTGTGGCTCTGGTTTAAGGTAGGGTTAGGGTCAGGGTATGGTTTTGGGTTTAGGGTTGTAGGTTTAGGGTCAGGGTGGGTTTGGTTTTTTATTTTAAATTATGTAAATTGCTAGGTTTAGGTTTATTTAGTTTATTTATTTTTATTTTTATTTAGGTTTAATTTTATTTTTATTTAGTTTAATTTATTGATTTTAGGTTTATTTATTTTAGTTTATTATTTAGGTTTAGGTTTAGGTTTATTTTTTAGTTTAGGTTTAAGGTTAATTTTTTTTTTTAGGTTTAGGTTTAGGTTTTTATTTTTTTTCTTAGGTTTAGGTTTTAGGATTTTATTTTAGGTTTATTTTTAGGTATTATTTTTTAGTTTAGGTTTAGGTTTATTTTTAGTCTATTATATTTATTTACTGTTTCGGTTTAGGTTTACGTTTAATTTATTTTAGTTTAGTTTATTTTAGTTAAGGTTTAAATTTAATTTATTTTTATTTTAGGTATAGTTTTTTTGAGTTTACTGGTTTAGGTTTTATTTTTATTTATTTTTAGGTTTATTTTAGGTTTAGGTTTTATTTAATTTTATTTTTTTATTTTAGATTTTTTATTTTATTTTAGGTTTAGTTTTATTTAAGTCTTTAATTTTAATTTAGTTTAGGTTTTATTTATTTTATTTTAGTTTAATTTTATTTTATTTTATTTTCTTTTAGGTTTAGTTTAGGTATTTATTTCATTTAATTTTTTTTATTTTGATTTAGGATTTTTATTCATTTTATTTTTTTTAGTTTTATTTAGTTTAGGTTTAGGTTTTGCTGGAGCCAGTAGGTCAGTTAGGTAGGCAGTTGGGGGCCTGGGAGTTTAGAGTTTGTGGTAGGTTTAGGGCCAGGGAGGATCCAGGGTTTTAGGTCATGGTAGGTTTAGGGTTTAGGGTAGGAGAGGGTGGGTGGACTCAGGATTTGGTTGATTTTTTAGGGTCCATGCTTAGGGAGGCCAAAGATCAGGGTTTATTATAGGGTTTGAAAATGAGAGGTGTAGAAAGGGAGTTTAGGGTTTAGAGTTAGTTTTAGGGTTAGTTTAGGGTTTAGAGTTTTTTTAAAAACAAACCCAGGTTTAGGTTTATTAATATTAGTTTTTAGGGTTTAGGGTTTTTTTGTGGTTTAGGAGGTTTAGGTGGGAAGTAGGGTAGGGTTTTATTTTAGGTTTAGTTTTATTTTATTTAGGTTTTTTGATTTTAGTTTTGATACATCCCTAAAATTAATCCGATCAAGCACCTAATCTCAAGGCATTTTCGAATGTTTCGATCTAATCACCGATTTCAAAGAACTTACAAATAAACTGACCCTCGATGAGAGAACATAGCAAACATCAGCATACCGATCCGAAATCGAATCGATCGACTGCTATCGGAGCATGAAAATGGATCCCGATCCACAAATGGTCACCAAAATCGACATATTTATAGTCAGATCGAGCGGCTCGTCAAGATGAATCCAACGAATCCAAGATCACCCAATTCCGACATCATTAAGGCACCCAGATCATCAAAATACACCGTCTGATCGAGGGGATCGCACTGGGCCATTCGATGGGAGTGGTTGGAGTTTTCCACGAATTTACAAGGCCTGCCACTCCCAAAAATCTATAAATAGAGCTTCATTCTCAACTTTGAGGGGACCGGGATGATTTGAAGACCGTGAGAGCTCGAGAACCACCCCGACCTTGACGCCGACGCATCTATCACCACCGAGTGCTCAAGATCGTGAGCTCGCCCCAGAGATCGCCTCAGGACTAGAAAAGACCGCTTGCCGCCTCTTTCTCCAAGATCAAGAGGTTGCTCCCGTAAGATCGCCTCGCCGCTTTTGGGAAACTTCTCCCTTGGGTTGGAGTTGACCGATATTGTATTTTTCTACACTCGGAATATGTAAACACCTTCTTCTCCGAACTAACGAGAAGCAAGGACCTCAGATCTTTGAACACATAGAAAGTTCTACGATGGCAAGGCCCCGTGGTTTTTTCCCTTAACGGTTTTCCACGATAACCCCGTGTTCATATCCCCGCTTGTGTGTTGATAATTTTTGGCTATAAGATCTCGATCTACCTAATAAAATTCTCAAGACGCAATGCTTACGTGGGGAAAAACAGCTTCCCATTGCTATATCTCCAATATGGTTGGTAAACGGGTTTGCGCCCAACGCCCTCATTCTCGTGATCAAGGACGCCAAGTCTCCAACACTTCTCTACATAATGACTTCTCCCCGTGTGAGGGTCCGCCCCTCTTTGGAAGATCGCTGCTCAAAGGATGGAGGATTCCTGAATGAAATTCTTCGACTCGCGAGAGGACCCAAGAAACGCTCCAACACGCCTCGAAGAGCCACTGTTCCGCATCAAAGATAATCCGTGATTTTCTTCCCGAGAATGATTACCCGAATGCCGGATCAACAAGTAGAGAACCCTTGGCACCACATCCGTGATGTCGAACTTCGATACCGCTTCTACTCACCTCTAATGGCTCACCAGACGGAAACTCCACGCCACCTTATACGCTGATGAACTACGACGATCGGTGCAGAAGAGTTCTGCAAACAATCAATGATCCATTCTCCGCCGCTTCTTCCAAAACTCATCCCTCGCCCGAGATCATCTCGCAATACCCGATGACGAGATTCAAGCTTCCCAAAGATGGACCCTTACGATGGCACAACCGATCCAGACGAGCATATCGATCACTTTCGAACGATCATGCACATTCAATAAATGACTCTGTCAGGTCGTATTCCCGACTCTCAAAGGACAGCTCAGATTGGTTCTATTCGCCGCTAAGGGTCCGTCCATCATTTGGAGAGCTCGCCAGATTTTTTGTAGAATGCTCTCGCTAACAAGAGAATCATCAAATTCATCACATCTCTCAGGAATCCGAGCGATGGAGAGTCCCTCAAAGAATACTTCAGGTTCTCCTTTGAAGCGGCAAAGTAGATCCGAACTTTTGAGGCGTGCTTCTCGAGGACTCCGGCGGATACTTATTCATCATTAATGCGGGAGGCAGTCCATTCCTATCGACTGGTCCACCCAATAGAGGCACAAATCTCCGTGAAGCTATCGGTGCTCATCATAGTTTGAACCACCAGCGACAAGCGGAAGAAGGTTCCCAAAGGTGATGTTCAAACATCTCGAGAAAAGAAGAGAGGCGACAACCTCCCCCCAAAACCTCCTCAGCAGCGACCTCAGATGACTCAATCGGAGAGGAAATATACTCTCAACCGTCATCGCTGAACATCCCTCGGCTATTCGGAAGGATAGCGTCAAGTGGCCACGACCTTTAAAGCACAGGTGGAAATCAAGAGAAATTACGCCACTTTCGCATGGTAGGGGCACCTGCGAAGAGTGCCACCAAGAAGGAAGAAATCGAAAGACCCATTCAATAAGGATATCCACGCGTCAATTGGAAAGAATTAATCATTATGAACATACCCCCCATCTTGGGGCAACTCTTAATCTCAAAAGATAAGCAAGTCAGCAACACCAACGAAAAGGAAAAGATCATTGGTGAACTCTGGCTACAAGCTCATACAAATATTCAACCTCTTCCATACGGGTTAACGTCATCAAGTAAACACTCTGACAAACAACCCAGGATAGGTCAAAACATCCTTGGTGGACTTCCCGCGACCTCTTCCATACGGGTTAACATCATCGAGTAAACACTCGACAAACAACCGGGATAGGTCAAAAGCGTCCTTGGTGGACTTCCGACCTCTTCCATACGGGTTAATGCCATAAAAAACTCGACAAACAACCGGATAGGTCAAAACGTCCTTGGTGGACTTCCCGCGACCTCTTCCATACAGGTTAACGTCATCGAGTAAACACTCTGACAAACAACCCAGGATAGGTCAAAATGTCCTTGGTGGACTTCCCGACCTCTTCCATACGGGTTAACGTCATCGAGTAAACACTCTGACAAACAACCCAGGATAGGTCAAAACGTCCTTGGTGGACTTCCCGCGACCTCTTCCATACGGGTTGACGCCATCGAGCAAAGCTCGACCGGAAAGGTCAAAAGTCCTTATTCCGGCCTCTTCCATACGTTGGCGTTGGAATAATATTCAATAAGGAAAAGTCAAAACTTTGTACCTCCGCAGGTTAATGTTATCGGATAACACTCTGACAAACAACCTTGGATGGGTCAAAAATCCTCAGTGGATTCAATTATATCTCTAACATGCAAGTTAACGACATCAATTTCAACTATTGAACCATCCATTGAAATTTCAAGAAATCTTATTTCACTGAGGAGGGCTACAGACCATCTCCGTCAACGCCGCCATGACCATGGCCACCATCTTAGGTCACCCACCGATCGTCGGTCATTAGCCAACTATCGACATCGATTCGCGACAATCTCGGTCATCAACCTCGCGGTCACCACCATCTTGGCCATCCTCGCGAGAATCTGGGCATGGATTGCCATCTCATGCGACATTGAGCCACGCGACCACCGTGCGGTCCGCGTGATGTGACCATCGTCGGTCCCTTCGCCATCCTTAGCCGGTCATCACCATCGATTCGGTCATTCCGGACTCGGGCCTCCGGTCAGGTATTCGGTGACAGGTGGACTTCCATGACCTCTTCCATCGAGGTTAATCGCCGGGTAACACGATAAACAACCGGATGGGTCAAAGATCTCGGATTCAATTCAACCTCTTCCATACGGGTTAACGTCGGGTAACACTCACGACAACCTCGGATGGGTCAAAATCCTCGGCCGGTTCAATTCAACCTCTTCCATACAGTTAGTCAGGTAACACCACGACAAACAACCTCGGATGGGTCAAAATCCTCGGCGGATTCAATTCAACCTCTTCCACGAGTTGCGTCGCCGGGTAACACGACAAACAACCTCGGATGGGTCAAAATCCTCGGATTTAATTCAACTCTTCCATACAAGTTAACGTCGGGTAACACGACAAACAACCTCGGATGGTCAAAATCCTCGGATTCAATTCAACCTCTTCCACGCGAGGTTAACATCGCCGGGTAACACCACGACAAACAACCTCGGATGGGTCAAAATCCGATTCAATTCAACCTCTTCCATACAGGTTAACGTCATCGGGTAACACTCTGACAAACAACCTCGGATGGGTCAAAATTCTCAGCGGATTCAATGCAACCTCTTTCACAAGTTGCGTCGCCGGGTAACACTCGACAAACAACCTCGGATAGGTCAAAATCCTCGGTGATTCAATTCAACCTCTTCCACAGGTTAAAGTCGCGGGTAACACGACAAACAACCGGATGGGTCAAAATCTCGGATTGATTCAACCTCTTCCACGGGTTAACGTCGCCGGGTAATACCGCGATAAACAACCTCGGATAGGTCAAAATCCTCAGCGGATTCAATTGACCTCTTCCGTTGCGTCGCCGGGTAACACCGACAAACAACCGGATAGGTCAAAATCCTCGGATTCAATTCAACCTCTTCCACGAGTTAGCGTCGCCGGGTAACACCACGACAAACAACACCGGATAGGTCAAAATCCTCAAGATTCAATTCAACCTCTTCCATCGAGTTAACGTCATGGGTAACACTCGACAAATAACCTCGGATGGGTCAAAATCTCTCGGATTGATTCAACCTCTTCCACGAGTTGCGTCGCCGGGTTGCGTCGCCATCAAAATCCCTCGGTGGGTCATCACACGTCGATGCCGTCACCGTCGCGGTTGCATTGTCGACCACCTCCGACAACCCTGGAGGTCCAGTCATACGTCGCCGGTCACTTTCGTTGACCATGCGACAATCTTCACTATCGGCGTCATCCGTCATTCGTCTCCGGTTGTAGCTGCGACCACGTCGGCCGCCATGGCCGTCAACCCATTCTATCGGTCCTACCATCATCGCAATCTTCCTTGTCGGTGTCATGCGTCGATTCACCGTCTCCGGTTCATTGCCGACCACCCGTCGGCACCAGCATGGTCGGTCGCGCCGCCGACTACGTCTGGTCACTACCGTTGACCATCGTGACAATCTTCACACTTCTCGGCGTCGATTCGCCGATCATTCCGTCTCCGGATCATTTCGCCACCGTCGTAGCGCAAACCCTTCTGTCACCGCCATTACATGCCGGTCACCAGTTGACCATCGCCGATCTTCACTTCTCGTCGGTCTCTCTCGATTGCGGTCGACCACCCGTCGTCGGTAGCCCATCGTAGCCGGTCGCCGTCTACGTCGCCGGTCCTACCGCCCCATGCGGCAATCGCCAGCGGTCACCACCATCGTGGCGGTCATCCCCGACTCGGCGCTGTTGTCCGCCGGTCGATTCTGCTGACCACCCCGTCGAACAATCGTCGCCGGTCACCACCATCATCTGGTCATCCCGCCGACGGCGTTAGTTGCCGATTACCATTATTCTCGACCACCCCGTCGGTCGCCAACCCGTCGTGGTCAGCCGACTTGTCGTCGTCAGTGCGCCGTCGCCCGGTCTCATCGCCGATCTCGCCAAACTTCGCCGGTCATATCGTCGTCGGTCCTCAGGCCGATTCACGTCGCCGTCCACTCATCATGGGTTCGACCATGTCGGTGCCTACCATCGGTCCTCTGGGATCAGAACTCGTCAGTCGAGATGAAAATTATTTCAAGAAGGTGCCCAAACTCCCACCGGGAGGGCTATGCACTCAGCTTGGTGGAGATGAGGTGGTAGAGGTTGATCCAAGAAGAGTGCCCAAACTCCCACCGGGGGAGGCTATGCACTCAGTGGAGATGAGGTGGTAGGTTGATCAGAAGAGTGCCAAACTCCCACCGAGGCTATGCACTCTGCTCGGGGTGAGGTGGATCAAGAGTGCCCAAACTCCCACCAGGGAGGCTATGCACTCTAAGAGGAGAGGAGATGAGAAAAGTGTGCCTTTCCCTCTTACAAGGGGTTTTATAGACCCTTTCTAGGGGCAAAGGGTAAAAACCAGCCAAACCGCGAAGCAGTCAAAACGTCATTTGGGCCCATGGGGCAGCTCATTGTCCGTCGGCAGAGCCAGCGTCGCCCCATTACCCATGTGGCGCCCATGACCAGCATAGCCCGATCCAGCCGCAGCCGGTCAGTGGGCTCCAGATGACCAGCGGTGAAGCCCCTTCGGGTATATTCAGACCTCGGGCGAAATCGCAGCCCCATGGCGACGCCGGATCCGACCGTGGCCGCGTCGCAGCCAGCTCGACTGGCTTGGCCGCCCATGACCGTCGACCAGCATTCGGCCAGCGTCATTCGCCCGACCAGACCCGTCCGCCGTTCCAGCGACCAGATCTTCGACCCGACCCGGCATCCGACCCGTTCGGCGTCCGTTCATGACCAGTTCAGCGACCAGCGGCCGGTCGCTGACCCACACCAGCAGCGCATGCCGCAGACTCTTGGCATCCCGTGACCGCCATGTCTTGCGCGCCCGTAGCCGTAACGCCATTGCCACCGCCATGGCGCGAACTATTGCGCGGATGGATCGTAACCTCGAAATCGCGCAGCATACATGCATTTGCGCCCTGCGACTTACGTAGTTGTAATCTTGTGCTCCATGAAGATCTGTTCTCTCAAAATCGTGGTTGATGGACTCTCAAATTTCATTGAAGAATTTGCTATTTTCAAGTATTTGACATATATTTTTGGATGGGAGATAATGTCACCCAAAAATAGAACAACGATACATCCTCGAAATTTAATCGATCACGAATCTCAAGGCATTTTTGAAATGTTTTGATCTAATCCGATTTGCAAACTTACAGTCAAGCGGCCGTCTCGATGAGGCGAACATAGCAACATCAAGCATAGTCGTCAGAGCTCGAATCGACTCAGATCAAGCTATCGAATCATGAAAATGGATCCTGATCCTTCAAATGGTCACCAAAATTGACATATTTATAGTCGGTCGGCTCATCAAGGCGAATCCCGAATCAAGATCACCCAATTCGACATCATTAAGGCACCGGATCATCACACCGTCGATGATCGGGGATGGGGCCATTTGATGGGAGTGGTTGGAGTTTTCCGCAATTTACAAGGCACGCCACTCCCAAAATCTATAAATAGAGCTTCATTCTCACCTTAAAGGGGCCAGGAATCGATTTGAAGACCGAGAGCTCACGAGAACCACCGGTCGACCTTGGCCAGCGATCTATCCTGAGGTGCACGAAGATCGGGAGCTTGTCATAGGAGATGGGAGGACTAGAAAAAGACCGTTTGCTCCTTTCTCACGAAGATCGAGGTTGCTCCCGAAGATCGAGTTCACGCTTTTGGGAAACTTCTCCCTTGGGTTGGAGTTGAGATATTGTATTTTCTACACTCGAATATTGTTTTAAACACCTTCTTCTCGAACTAGAAGCGAGGACACACGTATCTTTTGAACACATAGTGAAAGTTCTGAGGCTGGGCAGTGGTTTTCCTTAACGGGTTTTCCATTATAACCCACGTGTTCATATCCCCTTGTGTGTTGGATAATTTTTTGGGCTCTGACGAAGATCTATCTCGGAATAAAATTCTCTGCATAGCAGTTTAGCGCCGTCTGTGGGAAAAACAGTTCCCCCATTGCTATATCTCCAATATGATTGCTAAACGGGGTTTGCGCTCCAACGCTCCTCCTTCTCAGGATCAAGGACACCAAGACTCCAACACTCTCTACATGAGACTTACAGGGTGAGGGTCAGGTGGGGCCCTCTTTGGAAACAAGGATGGAGGATTCAACAAATTCTTCGACTTCGCGAGAGGACCGCAAAACGCTTCCAACACGCCTGGAAGAGCCACATGGCCCTCAAAGATAATCCATTTTCTTCCGAGAATGATTACCCGGAATGCCGAATCAACAAGTAGAGAACCCTTGGCACCACATCCAGATTGAACTAGATATCACAGTTCTACTCACCCCACACGAATGGCTCATTGGGTGAAACTCCACGCCACCTTATAATGATGAACTACGATGACCGGTGCAGAAGAGTTCTGAAACAATCAATGACCATTCTCCGCCACCTCTTCCAAAACTCGTCCCCGGCCGAGATCATCTCACTGACTCGATGAGATTCAAGCTTCCCAGCATGGACCCTTACGATGGCTTAGGTTTTATTTAGTTTTGGTTTAGGTTTTTAGCTTTTTAGTGTTTAGGGTTTAAAGTTTGTTGAGGGTTTAGTGTTTAAGGTTTAGGGTTTGGGGTTTAGGGTTTGGGGTTTAGGGTTTAGGGTTTAGGTTTTAGGTTTTAGGTTGTAGGGTTTAGGGTTTAGGGTTTTAGGGTTTAGGGTTTAAGGTTTTTATGGTTTAGGGTTTAGGTTGTAGGTCTAGGGTTCAGGTTTTAGTTTAGGGTTTTTGGTTTTTGGTTTTTTAATAGAGAATAAATTCAGATTCAACATTTATTCTTTTTGATTTCATCAACCAAGTAACACACAAAGTTTTCTAGGACACAAGCAATGACATAGATAAAAAATTAGCACCTATAGAGGAAATCAAAAACCCTAGATAAATAGAATCATTTCTAATGTAAAGATGTAGTTTCATAAGAAGTAAATCGGATTGACCATTGCTTAGTTTCTCCAGTTTCAATCAAAACCACTCCAGCCTCTTGAGTAGTAGGATCCACCATCATTTCCCCGATCTCTCCCTCCACCACCACCATGGTTGTAACTTCCGTCACTTCCATAGCCACCACAACCCCGACCACCACCTCCATATCAACCAGCATCTCTAGATACCCCTCTACCATTACAATAACTGTTGCCTCCGCTTTCGCCTGCTCCGCCAGATCTAGACTGAGACTAGTTGATGGGGATGTTCCTGCCATCGAGGTTCTGCCCATTCTTAGGGTTTAAGTTTAGGTTTAGGTTTATTAGGTTTTACTATTTAGGTTTATTTTTTAATTTATTTAGTTACTTTAGGTTTAGGTTTAGGGTTTGAGGTTCAGGGTTTAGGGTTTAGGGTTTAAGGTTCACGGTGTAGGGTTTCAGATTTAGGGTTTTAAGGTATATGCTTTTAGGGTTTAGGGTTAAGGATTAGGTTTTAGGCTTTAGGGTTTTGGGTTTAAGGTTTAGAGGTTAGGGTTTTTTAGGGTTTAGGATTTGTGGTTTAGGGTTTAGGGTTTAGGGTTGTGGAAAGTTGCAGGTTTAGGACCCAGCACCTGTTAGTTTAGGTTTAGGTTTAAGTTTAGGTATAGCTTTAGGCTTTAGGCCTTAAAACTTAGGGTTTAGGGTTTAGGATTTGGCCTAGGGTTTTAAATACAAACCATAGGTTTATTTAATTTATTTAGAGGGTTTAGGGTTTTAGGTTTAGGGTTTATGTTTTTTTTGGTAGGGTTTAGGAGTTTAGGTTTGTGGGTTTAGAGTCATCGATTTAGGGTTTAGGGTTTAGGGTTAATTTATGGGCTAGTGTTTAGGGTTTGTGGTTTGGATTTAGGCCTGGGTCAGGTTAAGGGGCTTTATTTTAGGTTTAGTTTTATTTTATTTAGGTTTCTTTTAGTTTAGTTTTTATTTATTTAATTTTAATTTAGTTTTATTTTTTTATTTTATTTTCTTTTAGGTTTAGGTTTAGGTTTAGGTTTAGGTTTTAGTTTAGGTTTTTATTTTATTTTTCTTTTTTGTTTAATTTTAATTTAAGTTTTTTTATTTATTATATTTTTTTTGTTTTATTTTGTTTAGGTTTAGGATTTTAGCTTTTTAGAGTTCAGGGATTAAGGTTTAGGGTTTGGGATTAGTTGAGGGTTTGGGGTTTAGATTTTAGGGTTTAGGGTTTAGGGTTTAGGGTTTAGGTTTAGGTTTTAGGGTGCAGGGTTTAGGGTTTGGGGTTTAAAGCTTAGGGTTTAGGGTTTAGGGTTTAAAGTTTGTGTTTTAGGGTTTAGGTTTTTTAGTTTTAGGGTCTAGGTTCACATTTTAGTTTAGGGTTTAGGGTTTATGTTTTTTTTAATAGAGAACAAATTCAAATTCAACATTTATTCTTTTCAATTTCATTAACCAAGTAACACACCAAGTTTTCCATGACAGAACCGAGGGCATATATATAAAATGAGCACGCATAGAGCTAATCAAAAATCCTAGATAATTAGAATCATCTCTACTATAAAGACACAGTTTCATAAGCAGCAAATCAGATCGGCCATTCTTCAGTTTCTCCTGTTCCCATTAGAGCCACTCTGGCCTCTCGAGTAGTTGGATCCACGATCATATCCTCGATCTCTCCCTCCTCCACCACCACAGCTTTAATAACCCCCACAACTTCGACCACCACCTCCATATCCACCAGCACCTCTAGAACCCCACCTCCACCATTGGGATAATCACTGCCTTCGCCGTCGCCTCCACCGCTAGATCTAGACTGAGCCTGGTTGATGGTGACATTCCAGTCATCAAGGTTATGCCCATTCTTAGGGTTTAGGTTTATTAGGTTGATTTTTTAAGGTTTAGGATTAGGTTATATGGTTTAGGGTTTAGGGTTTAAGGTTAGGGTTTAGGGTTTAGGGTTTAGGGTTCATGGTGTAGGGTTTAGGGTCTAGGGTTTAGGATTGAAGGTCTATGCTTTTAGGGTTTAGGGTTAAGAATTAGGGTTCAGGGTTTAAGGTTTAGGTTTTAGGATTTTTTAGGGTTTAAGATTTAGGGTTTAGGGTTTAAACTTGTAGATTAAGGGTTGTAGGTTTTGGGTTTAGGGTTTAGGGTTAGTTTTAAGGTTTAGTATTTAAGGTTTAGGTTTTTTTTAAAAATTAAGTAAACTAATAGGTTTAGGTTTATTTAGTTTATTTAGTTCAGGGTTTAGGGTTAAGGGTTGTAGGTTTAGGGATATCAGTTTAGGGTTAGTTTTAGGGTTTAGGGTTTAGGATTTAGGGTTTAGGTGGTTTTTTTTAATTAAGTAAACTCGTAGGTTTTGGTTTATTTAGTTTATTTAATTTATTTTAGTTTATTTTATTTTATTTATTTTTATTTAGCTTTATTTTTTATTTTTATTTAGTTTAGTTTATTTATTTAAATTTATTTATTTTAGTTTAGGTGTTTTATTTTAGTTTATTTTTTAGGTTTAGGTTTATGTTTAGGTTTATTTTTTAGTTGAGTGTTAATTTTACTTTATTAATTAGGTTTAGTTATTATATTTTTATTTTTTAGGTTTAGGTTTTGGTTTTTGTTTTATTTTTTTTAGGTTTGGGTTTTAGGCTTTTATTTTATGTTTAATTTTGGGTTTTATTTTTTATTTTAAGTTTAGGTTTATTTTTAGTTTGTTTTATTTTATTTAGTTTAGTTTTAGGTTTAGGTTTTATTTATTTTAGTTTTATTTATTTTAGTTTAAGTTTAGGTTTATTTTATTTTGTTTATTTGATTTTTATTTTTAGTTTAGTTTTTTTTTAGTTTTGGGTTTAAGTTTTATTTTTTATTTATTTATAGGTTTATTTTTTAGGTTTTGGTTTTTATTTAGTTTTTATTTTAGGTTTAGTTTATTTTTATTTTATGTTTAGTTTTTATTTTATTTAGGTTTTGTATTCTTAGTTTGATTTTATTTTTTAGTTTAGTTTAGGTTTTATTTATTTTATTTTAGTTTAAATTAATTAGTTTATTTTGTTTTAGTTTTAGATGTAGGTTTTAGTTGATTTTTTTTAATTTTAGACTCGAATCTTCGATGAACTCATTCATCAAGTCGAGTGCTATGTCATTGATCTTGTGGTCAAAAGTAGAGAAAAGGAAGACCATCTCTTTGACTTGAGAGTAGTTTTCGAATAATTCAGATAATTTAACCTTAAAATGAATGCCCTGAAGTGTGCATTCAAAGTAGCTTCAGGGAAAATCCTTGGGTTTACTATCCGATACTAGGAAATTAAAATCGATCCAGAGAAGATCAAGGCGATATTACAAATGACACCCTCTAAAAGTTTAACTCAACTCAGATCATTCCAAGGGTGGTTGGCGTATCTAAGATGCTTTATCTCGAACCTATCGGGAAGATGTCAACCATTCTCAGCACTTATCAAAAATGATGCCAAGTTTAAGTGGGATGACAAGTATGAGCATGCCTTCAAAGACATCATTACCGATGATGTGGCCCAAGCACCTATGCGCAAGCAGCTCATACTTTACACTAATATTTTAGATGACTCCTTTGGTGCTGTTGGTTAAGCCAATGATGAAGGAAGCAAAACACACCCATTGAGAAGCCTTACCTAGCTTTAATCTTTGCATCCCAAAGCTATAGAACTACATGCTTCCTCGTAAGGTGAAATTAATCTCTGATCAATCCACTAAAGTATCTCATGACATGGCTAACGCTATCTGGACGGTTGGCACGACGATCCTTGATCCTCTCACAGTTTGACATTTCTTATGTACTCTTCCGTGCAGTGAAAGGACAAGTCTTGGTAGATTAGACACCTATTATTCCGACTCTCTTTTAGTGTAGGAATAGTTCTCTTAACACCGGAATGCGATGTGATGAGAATCTCACATCATCTATCCAATCCTTGCACCAACAATGAGGTTGAATATGAGGCTCTGATTGCTAGTTTGGAGTTAGTCATTACTCTAAGCATCCAAAACATCAACATCTTTGGGGATTCTCAACTAATTATCAACCAAATCACTAAGTCCTATAAGGTTATAGAGCCTAAGCTCCATCACTATCACAAGCACACCATGGAGTTGTTGGCCCAAATACAAGAGGTTACCATTTATAAGATTTCTCATGGAGAGAATGCCGTAGAGTATGCTTTAGCCAAGCTTGCCAAGGAATTGACATGTCCGGAGGATGAATCCATACCAATAAAGGTCCAAAATAGACAAGTCTTACCTTTTATTGATATTGAACCCATCAAAAAGCACTCTCTTAAAGAGGAGGTTGCCATTACTAAGAAGGATGAGGAGTTAGATTGGAGGAAAACATTCATGGATTACCTAAATAAAGGCAAACTACCTCAAGAGAAGTCACAAGCTCATCAGATGAAGCAGAGAGATCTTTCCTAAGCTCTTATGGATGGTGTCTTGTACCAGCCATCTTTCGATCATATGTGGTTACGTTATTTTGATAAACACAAAGATCGTAAGATCGTGACTGAGGTACACTCAAGATTTTGTGGAGTAAATCAATCTGGTCCAAAAATGAAAGCCAAGATCAAAAGAATAGGATACTACTGGTCATCGATGATCAAAGATTGCATGGATGCGGCTAAGCGAGGCCACCAATGTCAAATAAATTGTGTGGTCCTACACAACAACCCAATATTCTACATCCTACATTGGCCACATGTCCATTCAAGTGTTGGGTTATTGACATAGTGGGTCTGATTGATCCTCCTTCTTCCAAGGTTCATCGGTTCAACTTAGCTGCTACTGACTACTTTTCCAAATGGTCGAAATCAATTTTTCTTAGAAGGGTGACAGCTCAGCATGTGCTCTAGTTTTTTAGGAACCATATTGTATATAGGTTCAGAGTGCCTCGATAAATTATATCTGATAATGGTACTACATTCAAGAGCATCGAGATCAAAAACTTTTTCTCGGAGATACAACATATATTGGAGATATTCTACAATA
This sequence comes from Cymbidium sinense, assembly GCA_021442155.1. Lineage (NCBI taxonomy): Eukaryota > Viridiplantae > Streptophyta > Magnoliopsida > Asparagales > Orchidaceae > Cymbidium > Cymbidium sinense. The sequence continues at coordinate 72,530 of JAKCPB010000800.1, read as the reverse complement.
AACTACTTGAGGGCAAACGACTTAGTAGAATCCTTCAAGAAAACTCACATCCAAATACTAAAGAGACGACAACAAGGAGCGATAGTGGAATGAGCAGTTAGTTGAAGCTTTGAGGGCCTACTGCATCATATATAGAACTCCAACTCAATCTACTCCTTTCTCTTTAGTGTATGGGTCTGAAGCCATTCTACCATTAGAAGTCCAACTCCCATCACTAAGGATAGATATGGGTAGCAAGATCACAACAGAGTAGAATGCCAAGCTGTAGTTAGAAGAACTTGAAGGTTTGGAGGAGAGATGCCTATGGGCAAGCCAAAACCTCAACTTATACAAAGAAAAAATGATTCAAGCTCACAACAAGTTGGTCCATCCTAGAGATTTTCAAGTAGGAAGGCTTATTTTAGTTCTGAAGAGATCGATTGTTGCCTGTCGAAAGATGGGAGGCAAGTTTGAACCCACTTGGGAAGGCCCTTTTACCATTGAGAATGCTTACTAAGAAAGATCTTATCAGCTTCTTAATCATAAGGGAGAGCACCCAATGCTTCCAATCAATGGGCTCTACTTAAAGAAATATTATAAATCATGTTTAAAAATAATTATCATCAATGAAAATTCTATTTCAAATTCAATCTCTTCCATGTTGAAAGTATTCTTATTTGTGAATCCGCCATAATGTGTTTAGGGTAGGTGTAAGGAACCCAAAGGTCTATCCATCATCGACACAACACATACAAACTAAACCCAAATATATAAACAAACACATTTCTTTTGTATCTCGCTTGAGTTCAGATAATGCGACCTCACTCAATAGTGCTCTAAGTCAATGACGTGCCACCTTTCTAGCGTGTCACCCCAATGGTGTTCTTGCTTTGGTGGATGTAATTCTACTTCACTTTCCTTCCTTACTTGGCCAATGCACACCGATGAGGGCCTTGTTAGTTTGATAGGCCTTACTGCAAGGCCAGTAAGCTACCTCATATTGGCTTTGTTTAAGAGTATGTGAGTCTGTTATGCTTTCTTCTTAGATTAGCCTTCATGCACTGATTGGGTCAAGTATATTTTAGGTTTAGTGTAAGTCCCATAGCAGCTCCTCTCCTGACTACTTCAAGTCTCAGTCCAGTCCTTCCTTGGGGATCCCTACTTAGTAGTCACTCCAGGTCAGATAGCATTTTTCCTACTAATGATAGACTATCCCAATGATCAATTCTGCTTGAAAGTTTTAAGCTTACATGCTTTCTTTTCAGATTGATCATTACACACTGTCGGGCACCTTAGGTTGGTTGGTTCTCACTATACTGATGGATACACCACTCGCTGTGGATACACCTTATGTTGGTTCTCAAACCTTAGATAGACCACCCATCATGATGTAAGTCTACTACACTTTCTCCTTGAATTGTACATCGTACACCTATACACCTATAGGCTTTCTTTTCCAGGGCTTAGGATAACACCCCTTACAGCACCTCCCCTTTGGGCACTATATTTGTATCGCTTCCTTTGTGGCCCCATTTAGGCACTACCTAGGTTACTATCGGATTGGGCAGTTCTCCTTTCCTAGTTACCACCCCTGTGGTTGGAGAATCTGTCCTGTGGATGTGCAGATTCTCCCTTGGTCCAATAAATCTAAGATAGGTCAAAGCTGACATAACCCCTTCTCAGTGTGGTCCATCGCACACCAACAGGTTCCACACAAACTTATAAATAAAATATATATTCACTTGTGGTTTAGGAGGACACCCCTAGTGGTACCTTTTCCCAAGCAGGTATCATATCTTTAGGGCAGCATCAGAAAAACTCCTTATAAGAATCCCCTGACTACTCTTGAGTTGATATAAGTCCCCAGCGATATTCACTTAGTAGTCCCCCTAAGTCGGGTTCGATATATTGTGCTACCAACAAGTCACCCCAGCGGTTATTCTCTACTTTAGAAGATGTAAGTCTGCTACGCCTTCTTCCTAACAGAGAAAGGCAACCCCTGAGGTTGGCTTGCTCTACCTCATGGTCAGTAGACTATCTCTTTGGATTTATAATTCTAAGAAAGGACAAGTCTTATATAGGCCCTTCTCAGCGGGTCCATCGCACATCGACATGGTCTATAAATTAAATCTATAAAATTTGATCGAGCTCATATCCCCAGCAGATATGTAATAAATTTGAAATCAAACTAAACCAAACAAACCATATCAAATCACATGAAATTAAGATAAAATTAATCCTGGCTACTTTTTAGTTGACATAAGTCACCAGCTGCATTCACTCAATAGTCTCCCTAGGTCAGGTTCAATTTATTGTGCATTCAATAGGTCACCCAATGATTGTTCCTCACTTTAGAAGATGTAAGTATGCTAAACCTGCTTCTTAGGACAGCCATTGTACACCTAAAGGCATCCCTATAGGTTGGCTAGCTCTACCCCATAGCTGGTAGACTATCCTTTTGGATTTGTAAACCTGATGTAGGTCAAGGCTGATATAGCCCCTTCTCAGTGGGTTCATCACACACCAATAGGGTCAATTCATTAACTCAGATTAAATTAAACCCATTCTGATTTTCCCAGTGGATTTAAATCACACCCATCTCCCCAGAGAGGCCTAAATCATATATAAACAAGTTAAGCAAACAATTCAAATTCAAAACCAACCTCCTTAATAGAGCCAAATTAATCCAACTCCCCCAGTAGAGTCTTAATCAAATAAATCCAAACAAACTCATATCCCCAGTGGCTATATCCCAAAACAAATCTATGAAGTCAAACTCTAATCCAAATCCCTAGCAGATAGCCCAAACCTACTTCCCTAGTGGAAGGCTCATATACTCGATCCCCAGTGGACTTGACTCCATATCTATAACAGATATGCCTCCACATCAATTAAAATAAAATAAATTAAAGTCAATTCGATCTTAATCCCTGGTGGATTATAGATTCTTATCCCAGTGGATCTTCTTTCTACAAATCATATAATCAAATCAAATTCAACCATATCACCAGCAGGTTTTCTTCTTCTAAGCCCTCAACATAGACCCCTCACATGTTCTATCCATTGTATGTGTGATCCCCTAACAGATCTCCCTCCTTGTCCTTGACATGGAATTCTCATCAAATCTTATTTCTTCTCTTATGCACACCTTTAATACTTCAACCAAAAGCCTAACGATGCCTTTGATCAAATTACATCATCTTAACATTATAATTAACATTTTATGATTTGTGATGGTGCAAGCTCAAACTAACTATACAATATCATGCTAAACATATTATAATTAACACACTATATTAGATTATAATATATGATGTTATATTATAATTTGTTATAATATAATATATTGTCTAACATTACACCACATTAGAATAGCTTAAAAGGAACAAATAACAAAATTTTCTCAAAATATGAATAATGTTCATTTTGGATGTAAAATTATTAATTTTCTATTAGAAATGGTGCAAAATAGCATAATTTTGGTGTCGCTTCTCGGTGTGAGCCATGAATTTAGCCAAACTATTCCATCTCAACCTTCAAATTAATATTTTTGTTAGTTTTGACCCAATGTATTATAACAAAAGTAAAACATACTAAAATGTACAATAACATTTAGTAACACACCACCACATTCATACATATGTGATGTTATATTGTTATGTACATTACATTTTAATATGCTTTCATATAATATATTATCTTACATTACACCTTAAAATGAATCACTTTAAGTTAAAAATTTATAAAATTTGGTTGAAAATTGAAAATTTATTTTAAGAGCTAAATTCCATTCTTTTGATTAAATAACACACCATAGCACACCCCCAATGATGTTCCCTAAAGCTTACCTGGTAAATTTGGCCAAATTTGAACATCTCAGCTTACAAATCAGTATTTTTATGAATTATACCAATGAAAACTCTATTACATCATACTATATCAAACTAAAATATGCTAATAAATAAGTAGTAATACACAATAGTATATCATAATGCATGATGCTACACTATGTTATGGCATTCTATATTATAATACACTATAACATATTATATTATATTATATAGCATATTAAATCAAAAGGGATTCCTTTAGACAAAAAAATAATAAAATTAGTTTAAACAATAAAAAATTATATATTTTAGCCGTATCACTTACTTATTTTTAACTGGAATAATATATTTTGATGTAATGCTCTACCTATTATGAATTTGGCCAAATTCCACCATTTTAAAGTCAAAACCAACATTTTTATAATTAATGCTAGTGTAGGCTTGACTGCATGATTAGAATGTGTAGAATTATATATTATGATATATGTTGCTATACTATGCTACAACATATAATATTTCTTTTGAACATAAAATCTTACTTTTTAGAATATATGTGGCATAGCACGCCTTTGGTACAACAACCTATTTCTCACTTCAAATTTAACAAATTTCATCATCTGATTTATTAAATCAATATTTTTATGATTTATAATAATGTAGACTATAGGGCATAATACCATAATATTTTTAGGATTTAGGGTTAGTCTAGGGTTTAGGGTTTAGGGTTTACGTTTAGTGTTTTAGGGTTTAGGATTTAGGGTTTAGGGTTTAGGGTTTAGTGTTTAAGGTTTAGGGTTTAGGGTTTTGGGTTTATGGTTTAGGGTTTAGGGTTTAATGTTTAGGGTTTAGGATTTTTAGTTTTTAGGATTTAGGGTTTAGGGTTTTGGGTTTAGTGTTTTGGTTTTAGGTTTAGGGTTTAGGGTTTAAGGTTTTTTTAATAGAGAAAAAATTCAGATTCAACATTTCTTCTTTTCAATTTGATCAACTAAGTAGCACCCCAAGTTTTCTAAGACATAAGCGATGACATAGATCAAAAATGACCACCCATAGAGTATATCAAAAACCCTAAATAAGTTGAACCATCTCTACTATAAAGATATAGTTCCATAAGTAGCAGATTAAATTGATCGTTCTTCATTTTCTCTAATTCCCATAAGAACCACCCCCTCCTCTCGAGTAGCGGGATCCACAATCATATCCCTAATCTCTCCCTCCGCCACCACCGCAGCTATAACCTACATCGATCCTCCCGCCACCATAACCACCACTACTCCGTCCACCACCTCCATATCCACCAACACCTCCAGATATCCTACCACCACTATAATAACCATTGCATCCACCTTTGCCTCCACTGACAAATCTATACTAATCTTGGTTGATAGTGATGTTCTAGCTGTTTATTATCGGGGTTTAGTTTATTGTGTTTTGTAGTTTGTGTTTATTTTATTTAGTTTCTTTAGGTTTAGGTATAGGGTTTGGGGTTTAGGGTTAGGGTTTAGTGTTTAGGGTTTAAGGTTTATGGTTTAGGGTTTTAGGGTTTATGCTTTTAAGGTATAGGATTTATGGTTAAGGTTTGGGGTTTAGGGTTTTATGGTTTAAGGTTTAGGGTTGTAAGTTTAGGACTTAGGGTTTATTTTCTTGTTTAGGGTTTAGGGTTTAGGGTTTATCTTTTATGGTTTAGGGTTTTTTTTTTTGAATTAAGTAAACGAGTTTAGGTTTATTTAGTTTATTTAGAATATTTTATTTATTTTAGTTTACTCTTTATTTATTTCTTAGGTTTTATTTTTTTTATTTTTTAGTAAATATTTATTTTATTTAGATTTTATTTTAGTTTATTTTGTGCTTCAGTTTAGCTTTCTTATTTTTTAGTTTGGGTTTATTTATTTATTTTCTTTTAGTTTAGGTTTTATTTTATTTTACTTGGGCTTTTTTTTATTTTTAGTTTAGTTTTAGTTTTATTTTAGTTTATTTTGCCTATTTTATTTTATTTAAAGTTTATTTTTAGCTTTATTTGTGTTTCAGTTTATTACCTTTATTTTAGGTTTAGGTTTAGGTTTTATTTATTTTATTTTAGCTTAGGTTTAGATTTATTTTATTTTGTTTATTTTAGATTTAATTTTTTTTTAATTTAGGGTTTAGGTTTTATTTTTTATTTATTTTAGGTTTATTTTTTGGTTTAGTATTTTTTTAGTTTTTATTTAATGTTAATTTAGGTTTATTTTATTTTTATTTTACGTTTAGTTTTTATTTTATATAGGTTTTTTATTTTTAGGTTTATTTTATTTGATAGATTAGTTTAGGTTTTTAATTATTTTTTTTAGTTTAGTTTTAATTTTTTTTTTATTTTTACGTTTAGGTTTAGTTTTAAGTTTTACTTTAGGTTTTTATTTTATTTTATTTTGGGTTTGGCTTATTTAATTATTTTATTTTTATGTTTTATTTTGTTTAGGTTTAGGCTTTTATGTTTTTAGGTTTTTAGGGTTTAGTGTTTAGTGTTTAGGATTTGGGGTTTAAGGTTTAGAGTTTAAGCTTATAAGTTTTAGGGTTTAGGGTTTATGGTTCTAGGGTTTAGGGTTTAGGGATTATGGTTCTAAAGTTTAGGGTTTAGGGTTTAGGGTTTTAAGGTTTAGAGTTTACGTTTAGGGTTTAGGTTTAGGGTTTATGGTTTAAGGTTTAGGGTTATGGTTTTTTTTAATTAAGTAATCTAACAGGTTTAGGTTTATTTATTTTTATTGATTTATTTTAGTTTATTTTGTTTATTTTTTATTTAAATTTTATATTTATTTTTTATTTAGTTTAGTTTAACTATTTAAGGTTTATTTATTTTAGTTTAGATTTTTTATTTTAGTTAATTTTTTAGGTTTTTTATTTTTAAGTTTAGTTATATTTTTATTTTATTTTTTAAGCTTAGGTTTTATTTTTTATTTTTAGGTTAAGGTTTGTGTTTATTTTTATCTTTTTAGGTTTAGGTTTTAGGTTTTTATTTTCAGTTTATTTTAGGTTTTAGTCTTTAGTTTAGGTTTAGGTTTATTTTTAGTAAATTTATTTTATTTAGGGTTTAAGTTTAGGTTTAGGTTTTATTTATTTAATTTAGTTTATTTTTGTTTATTTTAGTATAGGTTTAGGTTTATTTTATTTTTATTTTAGTTGTAAGTTTTTTTTTAGTTTAGGGTTTAAGTTTTATTTTTTTTATCTTAAGGTTTTATTTTAAAGTTTATTTTTTAAATTTAGATTTATATTTAGTTTTTATTTTATTTTATTTTAAGTTTATTTTATTTTTATTTTAGGTTTAGTTTTATTTAATTTTGGTTTTTTATTAGCTTTAGTTTAGGTTTTTATTTATTTTTATTTTATTTTAGTTTTTATTTTTTATATTATTTTTTAGGTTTAGATTTTAATTTAGGTTTTTATTTTATTTTATTTTATTTTGGTTTAGGTTTTTATATTTATTTTATTTTTAAGTTTTATTTAGCTTAGGTTTAGGTTTTTAGCTTTTTAGGTTTAGGGTTTAGGGTTAATGGTTTAGGGTTAGTAGAGGGTTTAGGGTTTAGGGATTAGGGTTTACAGTTTAGTGTTTAGAGTTTAGGGTTTATGGTTTAGGCCTTAGGTTTAAGGTTTACGGTTTAGGGTTTTAGGGTTTAGGGATTAGGATTTAGGGTTATAGTTTAGGGTTTTTAAGTTTTAGGGTTTAAGGTTTAGGATTTAGGTTAAGGGTTCAAGTTTTATTTTAGGGTTTGGGGTTTTTGTTTTTTTAATTGAGAATAAATTCATATTCAACATTTCTTCTTTTGATTTCATAACACAACAAGTTTTCTAAGACCTGGCGATGACATAGATAAAAAATGAGAGCATTATAGAAAATCAAAACCTAGATAACTAGGAACATTTCTCTTTGTAAAAGCACGGTTCCATAAACAGCAGACAATTGGCTGTTCTTTAGTTTCTCAGTTCCTATCAAAATAACCTCTTGAGTAGGAGGATGCACCATCATATCTTGATCTCTCCCTCCACCCACCCTATCTATATCCCTCCGGCCTCCATAACCCCCATGACCCCACCACCCTTATCCACCAGCAACTCTAGATCCCCCACCGCCACTGCGATAGCCGCCGCCTCTCCCTTTGCATCCACTGCCAGATCTAGACTAAGCCTAGTTAATGATGATGTTTTTGCCATCAAGATTCTGCCCATTCTTAGTGTTTAGGTTTATGTTTAGGTTTATCAGGTTTTAGGGTTTAGATTTATTTATTTAGGTACTTTAGGTTTAGGTTTAGGGTCTGTTATTTATGGTTTGGGGTTTAAGGTTAGGGTTTAGGGTTTAGGGTTTAGGGTTTAGGGTGTTAGGGGTTTTAGGGTTTAGGGTTTTAGGGTTTATTCTTTTAGGGCTTAGGGTTTAGATTTTAGGATTAGGGTTTATAGTTTAGGGTTTAGGGTTTAGGGTTTATGGTTTTTTAAGGTTTAAGCTTTAGGGTTTAGGTTTTAGGTATAGGGTTTAGGTTTTAGTTTAGGGTTTAGTATTTTTGGTTTTTTCTTTTAACAGAGAACAAATTCATATTCAACATTGGTTCTTTTCAATTTCAACAACCAAGTAACACACCAAGTTTTCTAAGACACAAGCGATGACATAGATAAAAAATGAGCACACTTAGAGCAAATTAATAACCCTAGATAACTAGAGTGGTCTCTACCGTAAAGACATAGTTCTGTAAGTTGCAGATCAGATCATCCATTCTTCAGTTTCTCCAGTTACCATCAGAACCACCCCAACCTCTAGAGTAGCGGGATCGACCATCATGTCCCAGATCTCTCCCTCTATCGTCACCACGGCTATAACCTCTATTGCTCCACTCCACTCATAACCACCACTCATCATCACCTCCATTTCCACATTCCCACCTGCAGGTCCTGCCATCATTGCGATAACCTTAGCCTTAGCCCAGCCTAGATCTAGATGATTAGTTGATTTCTCTAGTCAGGTTCTACCTTAGGGTTTAGGTTTAAGTTTAGGTTTATTAGATTTTAGGATTTAAGTTTACTTTTTAATTTATTTAGTTACTTTAGGTTTAGGATTGGGGTTTGGGGTTTAGGGTTCAGGGTTTAAAGTTAGGGTTTAGGGTTTAGGGTTTAGGGTTTACGGTGTAGGATTTAGGGTTTAGGGTTTTAGTGTTTATGCTTTTAGGGTTTAGGGTTTAGGAATAGGGTTTATAGTTTATTTTAGGTTTAGGTTTATGTTTAATTTATTTTAGTTTAGTTTATTTTAGCTTAAGTTTAGGTTTATTTTATTTTGTTTATTTTAGGTTTAGGTTTTTTATTTGGTTTAGTGTTTAGGTTTTATTTTTTATTTATTTTCAGGTTTATTTTTTAGGTTTAGGTTCTTATTTTGTTTTTATTTTATTTTATTTTAGGTTTATTTTATTTTTACTTTACATTTAGTTTTTATTTTATTTAAGTTTTTTATTCATTTGTTTATTTTATTTTATTTAGTTTAGTTTAGGTTTTTATTTAATTTATTTTAATTTATCTTTATTAGTTTAGGGTTTAGGTTTAGGGTTTAGTGTTTATGCTTTAGGGTTTATGGTTTAGGATTAGCTTAGAGTTTAGGGTTAGTTTAGGGTTTAGGCTTTAGGGTTTAGGGTTTTAGGGTTTAGGGTTAGTTTAGGGTTTACGATTTAGGTTTTAGGGTTTAAGGTTTAGGGTTTAGGTTTAGGGTTAGGGTTAGGGTTTAAAGTTTAGGGTTTAGAGTTTAGGGTTTATGGTTTTTTAGGATTTAGGGTTTTGGGTTGTAGGTTCAGGGTTTAGGGTTAGTTTTATGGTTTAAGGTTTACGATTTATGGTTTAGGATTTAGGGTTTAGGGCATTTTTTTTTAAATTAAGTAAACTGGTAGGTTTGGGTTTATTTTGTTTATTTAGTTTATTTTTTTATTTATTTTAGTTTATTTTATTTTTAATTTTTATTTAGGTTTATTTTTTATTTTTATTTAGTGTAGTATATTTATTTTAGGTATATTTATTTTAGTTTAGTTTTAGTTTTTTTTATTTGGTTTTAGTTTAGGTTTATGTTTAGTTTTAGTTAGTTTTTTAATTTTATTTTAATTTTAGGTTTAGGTTTATTTTTTTATTTTAGGAATATGTTTAGGCTTTTATTTTATTTTTTTTATGTTTAGATTTTAGGTTTTTTTAAGGTTTATTTCTATGGTTTTTTTAGTTTAGGTTTACATTTATTTTTAGTTTATTTTATTTTATTTAGTTTAGGTTTAGGTTTAATTTATTTTAGGTTTAGGTTTAGATTTTAGTTATTTTAGTTTAGGTTTATATTTATTTTATTTTGTTTATTTTAAGTTTTGGTTTTTTTTATAGTTGAGAGTTTATGTTTTATTTATTTTTTTTTAGGTTTATTTTTTAGGTTTAGTTTTTTATTTAGGGTTTTGTGCCACCATCCTTCAAGATCTTTGATGGTCAGACCCGATAACATATTACACACTATTTGTTTGTTGTAACACCGGTGATAGCAATGCACTCCTCTTCTGCCATTTCATTAATAGTCTATAAGGTGCTGCATTTGATTAGTACATCGAACTGTCCAATGGTTCAGTGAAGACTTTTGCTGTGTTGGAGCACATTTTCATCAAGAGGTTTTACGGGCTTCGGTGAAGCGTGTTGGTGACCTCATTGTAGAGAAATAGAAAGTCAACATGTCCCTTGTTGATTACATTCTCAGGTGGCGCAACCTTAGCATGAAATGCAAACCATAATTGTCAGAATAACATGCCATTGAGATTCTTCTCAACAATATCCATGGCCTGATCACCTTCATGCTTAAGGGCTTTACCATCAAAACATTTGAAATTAATCAATAGCTAGCCTACGAGGAAGCCAAACAATTGCCCTTTCGACCAATCATCTAGGCTTAAGGTGTGTTTGAGAAGGCAGGAAAATAAAAGAAAATAATAAAACAAAATGAAAAAGAAAATAAGAGGAGCAAAAATAGACTTGGAGGAGGAGTCTAACATTAAATTCCACCCCATAGTTCATTCAGCATTTATACATATGGGATGATGACCTCCACCAGGCGGGAAGAGGCTAGTTGGGTCCACAGGGGTAATAAACCTCCTTATTTGCACTACTTAGAAGATATGTCCCACTAGGGTATACAGTATCCATATAGACTTAGAATCTAGTTCATGGGATGAGTCTTATATGATTAGCACACCAACCAACTCTTCTGGTAGATTCCCTTGGAGGTGACACTTGAGCCAAATAGCATGATGAGACAAAGCAAAACATATGTCCATGCCTATATGTTAAATAATTAGGCATGAGTTAGGAAACTTCTACTTTACTTTCCTTTTGAAAAGCTGAGGGTTTGGTAGTTAAGGAAGCCCCTAAGCCATCCATAGGTGTGAAGACCTTGAGGTTCTTTTTGAGAGCATCATCCTCAATTTAAGAAGTTGATGTAGAACTTGAGGATGATTCATATAAAGATTTAATAGAATTACCTTTTGATTGGTGCTTGCCTTGTGTTCAAAATTTAGCAAAGGGAAAGGGTTAATCACACACATACTTGGTCAAAGCATAACTGCTTGAAGAAAATGGAAGAACAAATGCAAAAGCTCTCCAACAATATGGGGACTAGGATTTGGTACAATGGGTTTAGTTGATGATGATGATTGCTGCTTAGTCATCACCAATCATTTCAAATCTGATAGGTTCTTTTCAAATCACATTAACTTATCAAGCTGTGGTTAGAAACGTCAGATGATCCAAATGATTTTGAAGTCAAAGATGCACCACCAAAGTTTGAAGAAGAGATAAAGTCAACCATCAATGAGCTCAAGAAAATAAACTTAAGGAGAAGGAAGGAGCGACATGTTCTTTGTTGAATGAAATTGAAACTAATGACTTTATTACTATTGATTGAGTTTAATGACACTTTGCATGGAGTTATGAAGAGATAGATTCTTACGGTGGCGGTCCATAAACTAGCAACTGCTAATCTTATCAAGCAAGCTTCTAGGCGCATGCATTAGACATAGAACAATAGGTTATTTACAAAGAAGCGATCAATCTTTGGCTTCATTCGGGAAGAAAAACACCTTAGATGGTTAGTTGTGACATTGTCTAGTTAAGAAAAGAATGGCCAAATTCACATATGCTTCAATTTTGAGTGATTAAATAAGGCATATCCAAAAGATGAATTTCCACTACCAATCCTAGAGCTGATGGTGAACATTGCCTCATCTCATATAGTCTTCTCTTTCCTAAATGGCTCATCTGGATATAACCAAATAAAGATGGCCACTGAAGATGAAAGAAACACTACTTTTAGAACCCCCGAATGAAATCTATTATTTTAAGGCCATGCCTTTCAGCCTTAAAAATGTTGGTTCTATATGCCAGTAGGCTATGACTCAAATCTTTGACATGCTCATTCATCATCAAGTCCAATGCTATGTGGATGATCTCGTGGTTGAAAGTAGAGAAAAGAAAGATCATCTTTTTGACTTAAGAGTAGTTTTTGAACTGTTAAGAAAATTTAACCTCAAAATGAACCCCCCTGAAGTGTGCATTCGGAGTAGCTTTAAGGAAATTCCTAGGGTTTATTGTCCGACACCAGGGAATCAAAATAGATCTAAAGAAGATCAAGGATATATTTGAAATGCCACCCCCTAAAAGTTTAACTCAACTCAGATGGCTCAAGGGAGTATTTTCAGACACTTTATATCCAACCTATCAGAAAGATGTCAGCCATTCTCAACACTTGTCAAAAAGGACACTAAGTTCAAGTTGGGATGATGTGAGTGAGCTTTGAAGACATAAAACATTGATGATGTCATAAGTTCTAGGCCCCATCCCACTCATACTTTACTTACACTACTAGATGACTCCCTTGGTACATTGTTGGCACAAGCCAATGACAAAATGAAGGAAAACAATCTCTAATACCTCAGCCATCATCTAATTTATGCTGAGGCTAATTATCCACCCATTGAGAAGCATTTCCTAGCCAAAAGCTATAACACTACATGCTTCCTCATCAAGTGAACTTAATCTCTAGGATCAATCCACTATAGAATCTCATGACACTGTCACACTATACGGATGTTGGCATGATGGTCCATGATCCTCTTACAATTTGACATTATCTTTGTACCCCTTCATGAGTTGAAGGATAGCTAGTTGATTTCTTAGCGCACACCACTTCTGGCGACTCTTTGCTAACTGATGATCTCCTCGATGAACAAATCATAAACTTAGGGGATACTATCATTCACCAATAGAATATGTACTATGATGGAGTGGCTTCCTCTCAAAGAGGAGAAGAACCATAATCTACTATTCCAGGAAAGACAGGGGTAGGAATAGTTCTGTTAACTTCAGATCGTGATGTGATGAGATTCTCATATCATCTGTCCAATCCTTGCACCAACAACGAAGATGAATATGAGTCTTTGATTGCCTGTCTGGAGTTAGTCATTATTCTAAGCATCCATAACATCAACATCTTCGAGGATTCTAAGCTAGCTATCAACCAAATCACTGTGTCTTATAAGGTTATGAAGCCCAAGCTCCATCACTACCACAAGTACACCATAGAGTTATTGGCCCAAATCCCAGAGGTTACCATTTATAAGATTCCTCGAGGAGAGAACATCATAGTGTATGCTTTATCCAAGCTTACCAAGGAGTTTTCATGTCTAAAGGATGAGTCCATATCAATAAAGGTCCAAAATAAATAAGTCTTATCCCTTATTAATATTTAACTCATCAAAAAGTACTCTCTTGAAGGGGAGGTTGCCATTACCAAGAAGGATGAAGAGTTTGATTGGAGGGAACCATTTATGGATTACATAAATAAAAGAAAATTACCTCAAAGGAAGTCCCAAGCCCAACAGATAAAGTAGAAAGCACTTTACTTTACTCTTGTGGATGGTGTCTTGTACTAGTTGTCTTTTAATCATATGTGGTTACATTATTTAGACAAGAACAAAGCTCGTAAGATCATGATCAAGATACACTTAAGATTATGTGGAGACAACCAATCCGGTATGAAGATGAAAACCAATATCAAGAGGCTGGATACTCTCTTGTTGATAATCAAAAGATTGCATGGATACTTTGACCTGGTACATGGTGTGGTCCTACACCAACCATTCTACATCTTACATTGGCCTCTTACATTCCAATGTCGTGGGTATCAACATAGTATGTATGATTAATCCTCCTTCTTCAAAGGGTCATTAGTTCATCTTAGCTGCTACTGAGTATTTTTCCAAATGGGTGAAAAAAATTTTGCTCAGAGGGGTCATAGCTCAACATGTGTTCCAATGTTTTTGGAACCATATCATATATAGGTTCGGAGTGCCTTGATTAATTATATATGATAATTGTACTGCATTCAAGAGCACTAAAATCATCAACTTTTCCCAGAGACACATCATAAATTAGAGATATTCTATCATCAACTAACTGAGGGAAATGGCTTAGCAGAAGCCTTCAACAAAACTCATCAAACTAAAGAAGACACTAACAATAATAAGTGCATGGAGTGGTTAGTTGAAGCCTTGTGGGTCTACCCACATAAAGAACTCCAACTCAGTCTACTCCTTGGTATGGTGCAGTTGTTGTTCTACCATTCCAACTCCCATCACTAACAATAGATATGGGTAGCAAGATCATAATAGAGCATAATGCCAGTTGTGATTAGAGAGCCGAATGTTTGGAGGAGAGCAGGCTCTGGGGCATGCAAAACCTTGAGTTGTACAAAGCTAAAATAATTAATGCTTATAAGAAGTTGGTCTGTCTTAGAGCTTTTCAAGTAGGAGAGCTTATTTTAGTTCTAAGGAGATTGATTGTTTCTCGTCGTAAGATGTGAGGCAAGTGTGAACCCACTTGAGAAGACCCTTTTGCCATAGAGAAGGCTTACTAAAGAGGATCTTATCAACTTATTAATCATAAGGGAGAGTACCCAATGCTTCTAATTGAAAGGTTCTACTTAAAGAAGTATTATAAATCATGTTTGAAAATAATTATCATCAATGAAAATTCCATTTTGAATTCAATCTCTTCCATGTTGAAAGTAGTCTTCTTTACGAATCTGTCATGATATGTTTAGGGTAGGTATAAGGGGCTTGAGTGGCGTCCTATCCTTCATCGACATAACACAAACACAAACTACACACAAACATAGAAAATAAACACATCTTTTGTCTACTCAGGTTGAGATAATGCCCCATGGCTCTCACTCAATAGTTGCTAGGGTGACTTACCCAACTAGTGTGTCAGGTGGTCTTCTTGCTTTGGAGGATGTAAGTATACTATGCTTTCCTTACTTACTTTTGCCTGAGTGCCTTGTTAGTTTTGTATGCCTTACATGGTATAGCTACCTCATGTTGGCATCAATTAAGAGGATGTGAGTCTACTATGCTTTCTTCTTGGATTAGCCTTTATGCACTAACTGGGTTAAGTATATTTGAGGTTTATGATAAGTCCCTTAGTAGCTCCTTCCCTCTTGATGGCTTCAAGTCTGGGTCTAGTCCTTCCTCAGGGCTCCTGGTTAATAGTCGCTCTAGGTCAGATAACATCTATCTCGCCGATGATAGACTATCCTGATGATTAGTTTCACTTGAAAAGTTGTAAGCATACATGCTTTCTTTCTGAATTGATCGTATGACACCAATGGGTACCTTATGTTGGTTGGTTCTCACTATGCTAATGGATACACCGCTCATGCTGATGGATACACCTTAGGTTGGTTGGTTCTCGTACCTTAGGATACACCACTCATGGCAGATGTAAGTTTGTTATGCTTGCTCCTTGAGTTGCACATATATTTGCCCACTTTTTTCCGGTAACACCCCTCCATTATGGGAACTATATTTGGATCACATCCTTTGTGACCCCATTTAGACACTACCAGGGTTCTTGCTCAGTTAGATAATTTCCCATTCCCCAATAATGTGGTTGGAGAATCAACCCTATGGATGTCTGATTCTTCTTTGGCCTTGTAAATTTGAGATAGGACAAGGTCGACATAACCCCTTCTCAATATGGTCCCTCACACAGCGAGGGTCCACATAAAATATATATAGCACTTATGGATTAGGAGGACACGCCTAGTGATACCTTTTCTCAAGAAGGCATACTATTTTTAGAGCAGTTTCAACAAAACTCCCTATAAGAATCGTCTGATTACTCTTGAGTTGATATAGGTCCCATGACATTCTCGAGTAGTGGCTCTAAGAGTTAGATTTATTGTGCTTCCAGGTCACTCCAATGATTGTTCCTACTTTAGAAAATGTAAGTGCTATGCCTTCTTCTAGCATAATCATTGCTTGAGGCTTGGACCCACCAGTTGACAATCCATTTGGATTTATAAAGGCAGGACAAGTCGATATAGCCCTTCTCGATCTCCATAGCGTGACATGGTCCATAAATTAAATATATCAAATTTGACTGAGCTCACATCCCCAGTGTATATGCCCTCAATTCCAAATCAAACTAAACCATTTCAAATCACATGAAATTAAGATAAAACTAACTCTAACTACTTTTGAGTTGACATAAGTCCCTAGCGGCATTCACTCAATAGTTTCTCTAGGTCAGGTTTGATTTGTTGTGCATCCAACAGGTCAACCTAGTGGTTGTTCCTCACTTTGGAAGATGTAAATCTGAGGTAACCCCTTAGGTTGGCTAGCTCTACCCTGTAGCAAATAGACTATCCACGTAGTTTGTAAATGGGGTAGGCTGATATATTCCCTTGTTAATGGGTCCATCATACGACAAGTCCATACATTAACTTCAGATTACCCAATCGATTTTCCTGGAGTTAAAACACACCCTTCTCCCTAATGGAGCACCAAATCATATATAATTAAGTTAAGTAAATAAATTAAATTTTGAACCAACCTCCTTAGTGGAGCCAAACTAAACCAACTCCCTTAACATAGTCTAAATCAAAGAAATCCAACCAAACTTTTATTCCTTGCAGATACTTCTCCAAAAAAATCTATAAAATCAAATTCAAATCCCAATGCTTAATGGATAGCCTGAACCTTCTTCCCTAGTGGAAGGTTCATATACTCGATCTAGCTTCAGCCCATATCTCTAGCAGATATGCCTCCACATCAATTTAAACAAAATAAATTAAAAGTTGATTCGATCTTAATCTCTAGTGGATTATAGATTCTTATCCCCAGTGGATCTCCTTTCCATAAATCATATGATCAAATTGAATTCAAACCTTATCCCTAGAAGATTTTCTTCTTCTATGGCCTTGATATAGACCCCTCACATGTCATGTCTAATGTACGTGTGATCCCCTAGCGGATCTCCCTCCATGCCCTTGGCATGGAATTCCCATCAAATCTTATTTCTTATTTTATGAACACTTTTAATACTTCAACCAAAAGCCTAACAATGTATTCTTTAAAATTATATCATCTTACATTAAAATCAACATTTTATGTTTTGTGATGATGCAAGCTCAAACTAACTATACAATATCATGCTAAACATATTATATTATTGATTAACTATATTATATTATAATATATCTTTATATTATAATTTGCTATAATATAATATATTGTCTAACATTACACCTCATTAAAATCACTTAAAAGGAACAAATAACAAAATATTCTCAAAATATGAATAATGTTCATTTTGGATGTAAAATTAATATTTTTATATTAGAAATGGTACAAATAGCATAATTTTGTGTTGCTTCTTGGTGTGTGCCATGAATTTGGCCAAATTCTTCCATCTCAACCTTCAAATTAACATTTTGTGATTTTTTTGACCCAATGTATTACAACAAAAGTAAAACATACTAAAAATGTAAATAACATTTAGTAACACACCACCACATTAATATATATGTGAAGTTATATTGTTATGTACATTATATTTTAATATGCTTTTATATAATATATTATCTTACATTACACCTTAAAATGAATCACTTTAAGCAAAAAATTTATTAAATTTGGTTGAAAAATGAACATTTATTTTAGATGCCAAATTCCATTCTTTTGATTAAATGACACACCTTGTACTTTAATGATATTCCTAAAATTTAAATTTGGCCAAATCTCGACTATAAATCAATATTTTTATGATTTATACTAGTACAAACTCATACTATAACAAACTAAAATATGCTAAAAAATAAGTAGTAATACACATAGTATGCTATAATTCATGATGCTACATTATGCTTGTATCTATATTATAATATACTATAACATATTATATTATATATATTTGCATATCACATCATAAGGGATTGCTTAAGATAAAAATTATAATATTAGTCTAAATAATAAAACTATATATATAGTCATATCACTTACATATTTTAAATTGAAATAATATCTTATGACGCCATGCTCTGTCAACTATGAATTTGGCCAAATTATGCCATTTTAAAGTCTAAATCAACATTTTTATAAATAATGCTAGTGTAGGCATGACTGCATGATTATAGAATACTAAAAGAATTTGAAATGTGTAGAATAATATATTATGATATATGATGCTATACTATGTTACAACATATAATATTTATTTTGAACATAAAATCTTACTTGTTAGACTACAAGTGGCTTAGCACACCTTTGGTATTACAACCTAATTCTCACTTCAAATTAAACAAATTTCATCATTTGAATTATTAAATCAATATTTTTATGAGTTATATTAATATAGACTATAGGGCACAATACCATAATATACTAGAACATTTTAAAACATCCAAAAACACATCACTTGCTCAAACATATGATGGTACATTATACTCTATAATATATGGTATTATAATATGATTTAGGGCTAGGGTTTAGGTATTCAAATCTAATAGTCAGGGAAAATCTCTTGAAGAAATTTTTTGGGATTAGTCATTCCTTAGAATGACTCCTAATGACATCTTTATTCAAGGTTTAGGGATTAGGTTTTAGGGTTAGTTTAGAGTTTAGGGTTTAGGGTTTAGGGTTTAAGGTTTGGGGTTTAGGGTTTACAGTTTAGGGTTGTAGGTTTTTGGGTTTAGGGATTTAGGGTTTTAGGGTTTAGGGTTTAGGTTTAGGGTTTAGGGTTTAGGGTTTTAGGGTTTAGGGTTTAGGGTTTAGGGTTTAGGGTTTAGGGTTTAGGGTTTATGGTTTAGGGTTTAGTGTTTAGGCTTTAGGGTTTTAGGGTTTAGGGTTTAGGGTTTAGGGTTTAGGTTTTAGGTTTAGGGTTTAAGTTTAAGTTTAAGGTATAGGGTTTATGATTTTTTTTAATAGTGAACAAATTCAGATTCAACATTTCTTTTTTTTGATTTCATCAACCAAGAAGCACCCTATGTTTTCTAGGAAATAAATATAGATAATCAACGAGAACCCATAGAGTAAATAAAAAACCCTAGATAAGTAGAACCGTTCCTATTGTATAGACATAGTCCATAAGCAACAGTTCAGATCGACTATTCTTCTATTTCTCTAGCTCCCATCAGAACCACTCTTGGTGGATGGATATCCATCATCCACGATCTCTCCGTCACCACCACCATGATTATAACCTCTATCACTCTTCCCGCCTCAATAACCACCGCTGCTCCGACCACCACCTCTATATCCACCAACACCTCTAGATCCCCCTCCACCACTACGATGATCATCACCTCCACCTTCGCCTCCACCACCAGATTTAGAATGGGCCAAGTTTATGATGATGTTCCTACTGTCAAGGTTCTACACATTCTTAGGGTTTAGGGAAAGTTTAGGGTTTAGGATTTTGAGTTAGTTTATGATTTAAGGTTTGGGGTTTAGGGTTTAGGGTTGTAGGGTTTAGGGTTTAGGGTTTAAGGTTTCGAGTTTAGGGTTTTAGAGTTTAGGGTTTAGGGTTTAAGGTTTAGGGTTTAGGGTTTTAGGATTTTGGGTTTAGTGTTTACGGTTATAGGTTTATGGTTGAAGGTTTAGGGTTTAGGATTTAGGGTTTAGGTTTTTTTAAAACTAAGTAAAATGGTAGGTTTAAGTTTATTTAGTTTATTGTTTTATTTATTTGTGTTTATTTTATTTTTTATTTTTATTTACTTTAATTTATTATTATTATTTTGTTTATTTTGTTTATTTAAAGTTTATTTGTTTTAGTTTAGGTTTTTTATTTAGTTTTTTTTAGATTTAGGTTTATTTTTTAGTTTAGTTTTATTTTAATTTTATGTTTTAGGTTTAGGTTTTATATTTTATTTTTGGTTTATGTTTAGGTTTTTTATTTATTTTTTTATGTTTAGGTTTTAGGTTTATTTTATTTTTTAAGTTTTATTTTTTGTTTATATTTAGGTTTATGTTTAGATTATTTTATTTTATTTAGTTTAGGTTTAGGTTTAGGGTTAGGTTTAGTTTATTTTAGGTTTTTATTATTTTAGTTTAGGTTTATTTTATTTTGTTTATTTTATTTTATTTTAAGTTTATGTTTTTTTTAGTTTAGGGTTTAGGTTTTATTTTTATTTATTTTTAGGTTTTATTTTAGGCTTATTTTTTAGGTTTAGGTTTTTATTTAGTTGTTATTTTATTGTTATTTTAGGTTTAATTTTAATTTTATTTATGTTTTTTACTTTTTTGTTTAGTTTAGGTTTTTATTTATTTTATTTTAGTTTAGTTTTAATTTTTTATTTTATTTTCTTTTTAGGTTTAGGTTTAGGTTTAAGTTTTAGTTTATGTTTTTATTTTATTTTATTGCTTTATTTTATTGTGGTTTAGGTTTATTTATTTATTTTATTTTTAGGTTTTATTTACCTCAGGTTTAGGTTTTTAGCTTTTTAGAGTTTAAGGTTAGTTTAAGGTTTAGGGTTTAGGGTTAGGGTTTAGATTTAGGGTTTAAGGTTTAGGTTTTAGGTTTAGAGTTTAAGTTTTAGGTTAGGGTATAGGGCTTGAAATTTGTTTTTATTTGTCAGACAATAAATTCAGATTCAACATTTCTTCTTTTTGATTTCATCAACCAAGTAGCACCCCAAGTTTTATAAGACACAAGCGATGACATAGATAAAAAATGAGCACCCATAGACTAAATCAAAAACCCTAGATAAGTAAAATTATCTCTACTATTAAGACATAGTTCCATAAGTAGCAGAACTGATTGGTGGTTCTTTAGTTTCCCTAGTTTGCAATAGAACCACCCCTTTCAGAGAGGATCATATATTTCCAATCTTTACCTTGTCATGATTGTAAACTTCCATCCTCCACTCCATCCAGCACCTCACCTGCCTCCATATCCATTAGCACCTCTAGAGCCCCATGCACTATGATAACCTCCACCTCCACCTCACTTCATGATGTGGGATATAGGCTGACTAGTTATTGTGATGTTCACCATCAGGTTCATTCTCGGGGTTTGGGTTTTTGGGTTTAGGGATTAGAGTTTGTTTAGGGTTAGTTTAGGGCTTAGGGTTTAGTGCTTAGGGTTGTAGTTTTTAGGATTTTGGGTTTAAGGTGTAGGGTTTAGGGTATAGGGTATAGGGTTTAGGGTTTTAGAGTTTAGGGTTTCGAGTTTAGGGTTTTAAGGTTTAGGGTTTAAGGTTTATTGTTTAGGGTTTAAGGTTTAATGTTTAGGGTTAGTTTTAGGGTTTAGGGTTTAGTGTTTATGTTTTTTTTAAAATTAAAAACATGAGGATTTATTTAGTTTATTTTTAATTTGTTTGAGGTTATTTTATTTTTAGTTTTTATTTAAGTGTATTTTTTATTTTTATTTAGTTTAGGTTTTTTTATTTAGATTATTTTTTAGGTTCAAGTTTATTTTTTAGTTGAGTCTTATTTTTATTTTATTTTTTTGGTTTAGGTTTTATTTTTATTTTTTAGGTTTAGGTTTATGTTTTTATTTTATTATTTTAGGTTTAGGTTTTAGGTTTTTATTTTAGGTTTATCTTTAGGTTTTATTTTTTAGTTTATGTTTAAGTTTTTTTTTAGTTTTTTTTTTTAAATTTTATTTAGTTTAGGTTTAGGTTTTGTTTATTTTAGTTTAGTTTATTTAAGTTTATCTTTATTTTTTTATTTTATTTATTTCATTTTTATTTTAAGTTTAGGCTTTTTTAGTTTAGGGTTTAGGTTTTATTTTTTTATTTATTTTTAGGTTTTATTTTAGGTTTATTTTTAAGTTTAGGTTTTTATTTGCTTTTATTTTATATTATTTTAGGTTTATTTTTTTATTTTATGTTTAGTTTTTATTTTATTTAGGTTTTTTATTTTAGGTTTATTTTATTTTTTAGTTTAGTTTACTTTTTTATTTATTTTATTTTAGTTTATTTTGTTTTGATTATTTTATTTTATTTTTAGGTTTAGGTTTAGGTTTTAGTTTAGGTTATCATTTTATTTTGTTTATTTTAATTTATTTAGGTTTAAGTTTATTTATTTATTTTATTATTAGGTTTTATTTAGTTTAGGTTTAGGCTTTTGGGTTTTTAGGGTTTAGGGTTTAGGGTTTAGGGTTTAGCTTTTAGGTTTTGGGTTTAAGTTTTAGTTTAGGGTTTTGGGTTAAAGTTTTTTTTAATAGAGAACACATTAAGATTCAACATTTCTTTTTTTTTTTTTTTGATTTCATGAACCAAGTAGCACCCCAAGTTTTCTAAGACACAAGCGATGACATATATCAAAAATGAGCACCCATAGAGCAAATCGAAAGCCCTAGATAAGTAGAACCATCTCTACTATAAAGACATAGTTAGCTTGATTGGATCGGTGGTTCTTCAATTTGTCTAGTTCTCGCCAGAACCACCCTCTCAGTGCTCGGGATCCTCCATCATATCCTCGATCTCTTCTCAGCCACCACCTATGCTTATTCCATCTGGTCTCCATAACCACCATTGTGGCATCTCCATGATGGCCTCCGTTGGTATGATAGCACCAAATTGTTATCTAGGACGTTGGGTTTTAAGGTAGGTTTGGTAGGTTTTTGGGCTTTAGGCTTTAGGGTTTAGGGTTTTAGGGTTTAGGGTTTATGGTTTTGGGTTTAGGGTTTTGGGTTCAAGATTTAGGGTTTAGGGATTAGGGTTTAGGGATTTAGGGTTTAGGGTTTAGGGTTTAGGGTTAGTTTTAGGGTCTGGGATTTTGTGTTTAGGGTTTAGGATTTAGGATTTAGGGTTTAGGTTAATTTTTGATTTAAGTTTAATAGTTTATTTTGGTTTAGTTTATTTAGTTTATTTATTTATTTTAGTTTATTTATTAGGGTTTTATTTATTTTATTTTTATTTAGTTTATTTTATTTTTTATTTGGTTTTATTTTAATTTATTAGGTTAGGTTCAAGTTTTTTTTTAGTTGAGTTTATTTTATTTTAGATTTTATTATTTTATTTTATTTTTTTAGGTTTAGGTTTTACCTTTTAGTTTATTAGGTTTAGGTTTTTTTAGGTTTATTTTTTAGGTTTAATATTTTAGTTTATTTATAGGTTTATTTTTAGTTTTAATTTTATGTTTAATTTTAGGTTTAGTTTTAGGTTTAATTTTATTTAGTTTAGTTTAGGTTTAGGTTTAGGTTTAGGTTTTCATTTATTTTCAATTTATTTTAGTTTAGGTTTTTTTGAAGTTTAAGGTTTTTTTTTTTATTTAATTTTTATTTAAGTTTATTTTTTTTTTTTATTTATTTATTTTTTTATTTTATTTTATTTTTATTTTAGTTTTTTAGATTTAGGTTTTATTATTTTATTTAGTTTAGTTTAATTTTTTATTTTATTTTATTTATTTTATTTTTTAATTTATTTTATTTTATTTAGTTTATTTAGGTTTTAGTTTAGGTTTTTATTTATTTTATTTTATTTTATTTTAGGTTTATTTTTTAAATTTATTATTAATTTTATTTAGTTTAGGTTTAGGTTTTAAGTTAGGGTTTTAGTTTGGGTTTTGGTTTTTTGGGGTTTGGGTTTTGGATTTAGGGTTTTATGGTTTAGGGCTTAGGATTTAGTGTTCAAGGTTTAGTGTTTAGGCTTTAATGTTTAGGGTTTTTAGGGTTTAAGGTTTAGGGTTAGTTTAGTTATTTGGGTGATCTTGGATTTAGGGTTAAGTTTTGGGTTTTAGTTTAGGGTTTTGGGTTTAGAGTTTAGGTTTAGGTTAGGTTTAGAGTTTAGAAGTTTATTTTAAGTTTAAGTTTAGGTTTAGGGTTTAGGGTTTAAGTTTATGGTTTGGGGTTTAGGTTGGGTTTAGGGGTTTAGGGTTTAAGTGGTTTTAAAAAATTAGATCTTGATGAGTTTATTTAAATTATTTTATTTATTTAGTTTATTTTAGGTTTAATTATATAGTATTATTTTGGTTTTATTTTATTTATTGTTTAGGTTTTAGATTTAGGGTTTATATTTATTTTTGGGTTTAGGTTTATTTTAGTTGGGTTTTGGTTTAGGTTTTTATTTTATTTTTTAGGTAGGTTTTTTAAATTTTTTTAGGTTTATTTTAGTTTAGGTTTAGGTTTAGTTTATTTATTATTTATTTAGGGTTTATTAGTTTATTTTAATTTAGGTTTAGTTTATTTATTTTTATTTGGTTTAGTTTATTTACTTTTTTTGTTTAGGTTTATTTTTTTTAGCTTAGGGGTTTAGGTTTTATTTTTTTAGTTTATTTTAGGTTTATTTTTTAGGTTTATTTTTAGGTTTAGGTTTTTTTAGTTTTAGGTTTTATTTTATTTTTATTATACGTTTATTTTGATTTTATTAAAGATTTATTTTAGGTTTAATTTATTTTTTTTAATTTAGTTTAGGTTTTATTTATATTTTAGTTTAGTTTTTAGTTTTTCTTTATTTTTATTTTATTTTGGTTTAAGTTTTGGTTTTAGTTTCAATTTTTATTTTATTTTTGATTTTATTTTATCTAGGTTTAGTTTTTTTTATTAATTTTTTTATGTTTTATTTAGTTTAGGTTTAGTTTTTTAGGTTTTAGCATTTAGGGTTTAGGGTTTAGGGTTTAGGGTTTGGGGTTTAGGGTTTAGGCTTGTAGGTTTTAGCGTTTAGGGTTTAGGGTTTAAAGCTTATGGTTTTAGGTTTTAGGTTTAGGGTTTAGGGTTTTAGGTTAAAGGTTTAAGTTTAGAGTTAATATTTATTATATTTTATGTTTAGGTTTTATTTAGTTTTAAATTTTTTTCATTTAGGTTCATTTTATTTTTTTTTAGTTTAGTTTATTTATTTTAGAAGCTTTATTTTTATTATTTTAGTTTAATTTTAGTTTGGTTTAGGTTTAGGTTTATGTTTTTAGTTAATTTTTATTATTTTAGGTTTATTTTATTTTCTTTTGGTTTAGGGTTTAAATTTTATTTTATTTTTTTTTTAGGAGGTTTTAATTTTTTTAGGTTTATTTTTAGGTTTTATTTTTTTAGTTTATGTTTAGGTTTATTTTAGTTTATTTATTTTATTTAGGGATAGGTTTAGTTTAGGTTTAGTTAATTTAATGTTTAGATTTGGTTTATTTATTTTAGTTTAGTTTAATTTATTTTAATTTAGGTTTAGGTTTATTTTATTTTATTTTAGGTTTAGGTTTTAGTTTAGGTTTAGGATATATTTTTTTTATTTTGAGATTTACTTTTTTTAGGTTTAGGTTTATTTTATTTATTTTAGCTTTATTTTATTTTTATTTTAGGTTTAGTTTTATTTTATTTAGGTTTTATTTTTTAGTTTAATTTAGGTTATTATTTATTTTAGTTTTAATTTAGTTTTTATTTATTTTTTTATTTTTTTGAGGTTTAGGTTTTAGTTTAAATTTTTTATTTATTTTATTTTTAGGTTTTATTTAGTTTAAGGTTTAGGATTTAGGGTTAGTTGAAGGTTTAGGGTTTGAGATTTAGGGTTAAGGTATTAGGGTTTACTGTTTAGGGTTTAGGGTTTAGGATTTAAGTTTTAGGGTTTATGGTTTAAGGTTTAGAATTTTTGGGTTGGTTTTTAGGGTTTGGGGTTTAGGTTTTAGGTCTAGGGTACAAGTTTTAGTTTAAGGTTTAGGATTTTTGGTTTTTTTTACCACTGAACAAATTTAGATTCAACATTTCTTCTTTTGATTTCATCGACCAAAGTTTTAAGACACAAGACAGATGAAAAAATGAGAATGCATGAAATCGAAACCAAAAGCAGGCATCAGCTGCAGACAGTTCCATAATTAGTAGATTGGATCGACAGTTCTTCAATTTCTCTAATTTCCATCAAAACCACCTTGGCTTACGGAGTTAAATCCACCATCATAGCCTTTAGATCTCTCGCTCACCACCTTGTTTGCAACCACCGTTGGCTCCTCCACCTCCATAACCACCACTCGACCACCATCTCCATCTTTATCACCCATGATGTTATAACCTCCACCTTTTCCTCAGTGAGATCTAGGCGCGTTGTGATGTTCTGTGGGTTACGCCCATTTTTAGGGTTTAGGTTTATTAGGTTTAGGGTTTAGATTTATTTTTAATTTATTAAGTTACTTTGTTTAGGTTTAGGGTTGGGGTTTTGGTTTCATAGTTTAGGTTTTAAGTGTAGGTTTAGGGTTTAGATTTATACTTTTTAGGATTAGGTTAGGGTTTAGGGTTTAGGGTTTTAAGGTTTATGATTTTAGGTTTTAGGAGGTTTCAGGGTTAGGTTTAATGTTTGATTTAAGGTTCTAATAGTTTTAGAGTTTGAGTCAGAGTTTAGGTTAGATTTATGTTTAAGAATAGTTTTAGTTTTAGTTTTAGTTTATAGTTTAGGTCAATTTAGGTTAGGGTTTTAGGTTTTTAAGGTTTATGATTTAAAGTTAAGTTAGGGGTTTATCATTTAGAGTTTAGGTTTAAGTTTAGGTTACAAGTTAAGGTTTACTTGTTTAGGTTTGGTTTAGATTGTAAGGTTTAGGTTAAGGTTTAGGGGTTATTTTGGTTTATGAATTGTAGATTTAGAGGTTTAGGGTTTTAGGATTTATGGTTTTGGGGTTCTTTTTTAAATTAATTAACGGTGGGTTTAAGTTTATTAGTTTATTTTATTTTATTTTATTAAGGTTTATTTTTTACTTTTATTTAGTTTAGTTTATTTATTTTAGGTTTATTTATTTTAGTTTAGGTTTTTGTTTTAGTTTATTTTTTAGGTTTAGGTTTAGGTTTATGTTTATTTTTTAGTTGAGTTTTATTTTAATTATATTTTTTAGGTTTAGTTTTTTTTTTTTAAGTTTACGTTTTATTTGAGGTTTTATTTTTTTTAGTTTATGTTTAGGTTTATTTTAGTTTATTTTATTTTATTTAGTTTAGGGTTTAAGGTTTTAGTTTATTTTAGGTTTAAGGTTAATTTATTTATTTTAGTTTAGGTTTAAGTTTATTTTAATTTATTTATTTTAGGTTTAGATTTTTTTTAGTTTAGGGTTAAGCCTTTCTTTTTTATTAATTTTTAGGTTTTATTTTTAGGTTTATTTATTTTAGTTTAGGTGTTTTATTTTAGTTTATTTTTATTTATTTTTTAATTTTATTTAGGCTTATTTTTTATTTTTATTTAGTTTAGTTTATTTATTTTAGGTTTATTTATTTTAGTTTAGGTTTTTTGGTTTAGTTTATTTTTTAGGTTTAGGTTTAAATTTATGTTTATTTTTTAGTTGTGGTTTATTTTTATTTTATCATTTATGTTTAAGTTTTATTTTTTATTTTTATGTTTATGTTTAGGTTTTTATTTTAATTATTTAGGTTTAGGTTTTAGGTTTTAGGTTTTTTATTTTAGGTTTATTTTAGGTTTATTTTGTAGTTTAGGTTTAGGTTTATTTTTTAGTTTGTTTAATTTTGTCAGTTTAGTTTAAGTTTAGGTTTGATTTATTTTAGTTTAGTTTATTTTAGTTTAAGTTTAGGTTTATTTTATTTTTATTTTAGGTTTAAGTTTTTTTATTGTTTAAGGTTTAGGTTTTTTATTTATTTTATTTTTGGGTTTTATTTAGTTTAGGTTTAGGTTTTTAGCTTTTTAGGCTTTAGGGTTTAGGTTAAGTTGAGGGTTTAGGGTTTGGAGTTTGGGTTTTAGGGTATATGGTTTAGGGTTTAGGGTTTAGAGTTTAGGTTTTAGGTTTTATGGTTTTGGGTTTTAGGATTTAGGGTTTAGGGTTTAGGGTTTAAGGTTTAGGTTTTAGAGTTTAGGTTATAGGTTTAGGGTTCAGGTTTTAGTTTAGGGATTAAGGTTTTTGGTTTTTTGAAACAGAGAATAAATTTAGATTCAACATTTCTTCTTTTCGATTTCATCAACCAAGTTTTTTAAGATAAAATCTATGACATAGATAAAAAATGAGCATGCATAGAGCAAATTGAAAAGCACTGAATAACTAGTCATCTCTCTTATAAGAACCAGTTCCATGAGAAGTAAGTCGGATCGATCGTTCTTCAATTTCTCCAGTTCCCTTCAGAACCATTATGGTCTCTCGGTAGGTGATCCACCATATCTCAGATCTCTCTCCATTTGCCTCCATCACTCTCCGCCTCAATGCCTGCCAACCACACCTCCAAATCCACCTGCACCTCCAGATCCCCACCATCACTTCAATAATCCCTGCCTCCACCTCACTGGGTCCCAGATTGAGCTGGTTAGCAGGAGATGTTCTTGAGGTTCGACCATTCTTAGGTTTAGGTTTATTAGGTTTTAGAGTTTAGGTTTATTTTTTAATTTATATAGTTACTTTAGGTTTAGGTTTAGAGTTTGGGGTTTAGGGTTAGGGTTTAGGGTTTAGGGTTTAGAGTTTGGGGTTTAGGGTTTTAGTGTTATAGGTTTGAAGTTTAGGGGGTTAGAGTTTTAGTATTTTAGGTTTTAGGTTTTAGGTTTTACAATTTAGGTTAGGGTTTGGGGTTTAAGTTTAAGGTTTAATGTTTAGTCTTTAGGTTTAAAATTTTGATAGTTTAGGAGTTTAGGTTTAGGTTTTAGTGTTTAGGTTTAATATTTAGGTTTAATTTAGGTTTAGTTTAAGGTTTTTTTAGGATTTAGGGTTTATAGTTTAAGGTTAGGGAGATTGAGGGTTTAGGGTTTGGGTTCAAGTTGGATTTAGGGTTTAGGGTTTATAGTTTTTTAGGGTTTAATGTTTAGGGTTTAAGGATTAGGGTTTAGGGTTGTAGGTTTAGGATTGCAGGTTTAGGGTTGTAGGTTTAGGATTGCAGGTTTAGGGTTTAGGGATTAGGGTTAGTTTTAGGGTTTTTGGTTTAAGATTTAGGGTTTAGGTTTTATGATTTAGGAATTTTTTTGAAAATAAAGTAAACTCGTAGGTTTAGTTTATTTAGTTTAGTTATTATTTATTTTAGCTTATTTTATTTTTAATTTTTATTTCGTTTAATTTTTTATATTTTATTTTAGGTTTTTATTTTAGTTTATTATTTAGGTTTAGGTTTAGGTTTATGTTTATTTTTTAGTTTAGTTTTATTTTTATATCATTTTTTAGGTTTATGTTTTATTTTTTATTTTTATGTTTTGGTTTAGGTTTTTATTTTATTTTTGTAGGTTTAGGTTTTAGGTTTTTATTTAAGGTTTATTTTTAGTTTATCGTATTTTATTTAGTTTAGGATTTAGGTTCAGGTTTAGGTTTTATTTATTTTAGTTTAGTTTATTTTAGAATAGGTTTAGGTTTATTTTATTTTGTTTACTTTAGGTTTTGTTTATTTTCTTTAATTTAGGGTCTAGGTTTTATATTTTATTTATTTTTAAATTTTATTTTTAGGTTTATTTTTTAAGTTTAGGTTTTTATTTAGTTTTTATTTTATTTTATTTTAGGTTTATTTTATTTTTATTTTACATTTAGTTTTTTATTTAGGTTTATTTTTTTAATTTAGTTTTGGTTTATTTTACATACTAGAGCTGTTACTTGTGTCCAAACACAAGGAGGATTGACAAAATATTTTTCTATTTTAGTTGGATTACATCAAGGATCAGCTTTAAGCCCTTATTTTTTTTACTTTAGTTATGGATGTTCTTACTTGGCATTTACAAGAAGATGTACCTTGGTGTATGCTTTTTTGCTAATGACATTCTTCTTCTTGATAAGACTAGGATTCCAGATTACTTGGAGGTCAACTCTAGAGTCTAAAGGTTTTGTTTAAGTAGATCTAAAAGCTGAATATATGGAGTGTAATTTTAGTTGTAGAAGTTCTAGTGGTAGTGTTGTGACATTAGGTGAACAAGTCATTAATAAGAGTGAGCATTTCAGATATTTAGGCTCTATTGTTCAAAATGATGGTGAAATAGATGGAGATGTTATTAGTAGAATTCAAATTGGATGGTTGAAGTGGAGGAATGCATCTAGCCATTTATGTGATAGAAAAGTTCCAGTTAAACATAAGGGAAAATTTTATAAGATGGTGATAAGACCTGCAATGATTTATGGTGCATAATGTTGGCTAATAAAGAAGCATAAAAGTTAAGTGTTCTGAAGATGAGGATTCTTAGGTGGATGAGTGGCTTTACTCTTAGAGATAGAATGCAAATAGTATATTCAGGGAAAAAGTTGGAGTAGCTCAATGGTAGATAAGATGGGGAGTAAGCCTTAGATGGTTTGGCCACAAAAGCGTCGACCATTCGATGACTTCGATTAGGAGAGAGTGCATTAGATTTGCCTTGTGTTAAGAAAGGTAGTGAACTAAAGACTTGGTTAAGATGTATAAAATGATCTTAGTATACAGAATTTGACACATAATAGGACACAATGGAGGCGAAGGATTCATGTAGTTACCCACCTAATGGGATTAAGGCTTGTTGTTGTTGTTGTTGTTGTTGTTAGGTTTTTAATTATTTTATTTTTGTTCAATTTTTATTTTTTATTTTATTTTATTTTAACATTTAGGTTTAGGTTTAGGTTTAGGTTTTAGTTTAGAATTTTATTTTATTTAAGTTTGGGTTTTTTATTAATTTTATTTTTAGGTTTAGGTTTTTAGGTTCTAGGACATAGGGTTTAGGATTTGGGGTTTAGGGTTGTAGGTTTTAGGGTTTAGGGTTTAGGGTTGACGATTTTAAGGTTTTAGGTTTAGAGTTTAGGGTTGTAGGTTTAGGGATGAGGTTTTAGAGTTAGGGTTTTTTTAATTATTTTTTATTTTATTTTATTTAAATTAGGTAAACTCGTAGGTTTAGATTTATTTAGTTTATTCTATTTACTTTTAATTTATTTTAGTTTATTTTATTTTTTAATTATTATTTAGGTTTATTTTTATTTTTATTTAGTTTAGTTTATTTATTTTAGGTTTATTTATTTTAGTTAAGGTTTTTATTTAGTTTAATTTTTAGGTTTAGGTTTAGGTTTAGGTTTATTTTTTAGATTACTTTTATTTTTATTTTATTTTTTAGGTTTATATTTTTTTTTTATTTTAGGTCTAGGTTTAGGTTTTTTTTTTTTTAGTTTTGGGTTTTAGGTTTTTATTTTAAGATTATTTTTAGGTTTTATTTTTTAGTTTAGGTTTAGGTTTATTTTTAGTTTATTTTATTTTATTTAGGGTTTAAGTTTAGGTTTAGGTTTTGATTTTATTTATTTTAGTTTAGATTACTTTAGTTTAGCTTTGAGGTTTATTTTATATTTATTTTAGGTTAGGTTTTTTTTAGTTTAAGGTTTAGGTTTTATTTTTTATTTATTTTTAGGTTTAGATTTTTATTTAGTTTTCATCTCATTTTACTTTAGGTTTATTTTATTATTATTTTAGGTTTAATTTTTATTTTATTTAATTTTTTATTTTTTAGTTTAGCTTAAGTTTTTATTTATTTTATTTTAGTTAAGTTTTAATTTTTAATTTTATTACTTTTTTTAGGTTTAGTTTTAGGTTTAGGTTTATGTTTTAGTTTAGGTTTTTGTTTATTTAATTTATTTTTAGGTTTTATTTAGTTTAGGTTTAGGTTTTTAGCATTTTAGGGTTTAGGATTTAGGGTTAGTTGAGGGTTTAGGGTTTCAGGTTTAGGGTTTAGAGTTTAGGGTTTAGGGTTTAGGGTTTAGGGTTTAGGTTTTAGTGTTTAAGGTTTAGGGTTTTGGCCTTAAGGATTAGGGTTTAGGGTTTTTAGGGTTTAGGTCATAGGGTTTTTACGGTTGTGGGTTTTGGTTTTAGGTTTAGGGTTCAAGTTTTAGTTTGGGGTTTATGATTTATGGTTTTTTTATAGAGAATAAATTAATATTCAACATTTTTTCTTTTTGATTTCATCAACCATGTAACACACCAAGTGTTCTAAGACACAAACGATGACATAGATAAAAAATGAGCATGCATAGTGCAAATCAAAAACCCTAGATAACTAAAACCATCTCTACTGTAAAGACAGTTCCATAAGGAGCAGATCGGATTGGCCATTCATCAATTTCTCCAGTTCCCATCAAAACCACCTCGACTTCTTGAGTAGTAGGATCCACCATCACTTCCCCAATCTCTCCCTCACCACCACCGAGGCTCTCAGCTCCTCTCTTTTCCTCTACCGACCCACCCACATATCAGTGCACCTCAGGCCCCCACCACCTTTGCCATTTCCAGTAGCACCTCACCACTATGCTTGCCATGCCTTCCTCCACCACTAGATTTAGACTAAGCTTGGTTGATGTGATGTTTCTGCCATCAAGGTTCTGCTCATTTTTGTTGTTTAGTTTTAGGTTTTACTATTTAGGTTTATTTTTTAATTTATTTAGTTACTTTAGCTTTGTATTTAGGGTTTGGGGTTTAGGGTTTAGAGTTTAGGGTTTAGGTTTAGGGTTTAGGGTTTAGGGTTTAGGGTTTAGGGTTTAGGGTGTAAGGGTTAGGGTTTAGGGTTTAGGGTTAAGGGTTTTAGGGTTTATTCTTTTAGGGCTTAGGGTTTAGGGTTTTTTAAGGTTTAGGTATTAGGGTTTAGGGTTGTAGGTTTAAGGTTATAGGTTTAGGGTTTAAGTTTTGGGATTTAGGGTTTTGGATATTTTTTAAAATTAAGTAAACCGATAGGTTTAGGTTTCTTTAGTTTATTTATTTATTTTAGTTTATTTTTTTATTTTTTTTCTATTTATTTTTATTTTTGTTTAGTTAAGTCTATTTATTTAAGGCTTACTTATTTTAGCTTAGGTTTTTTATTTTAGTTTATTATTTAGGTTTTGGTTTAAGTTTAATTTATTTTTAGTTGAGTTTATTTTATTTTATTTTTTATGTTTAGGTTTTACTTTTTTAGGTTTAGGTTTTAGGTTTTTATTTTGTTTTTTAGGTTCAGTATTAGGTTTTATTTGAGGGTTATTTTTTTGGTTATTTCTTAGTTTAGGTTTAGATTAATTTTTAGTTTATTTATTTTAGTTAGTTTAGGCATAGGTTTAGGTTTAGTTTATTTTAGGTTTAGGTTTAGGTTTTATTTATTTTTGTTTTAGGTTAAGGTTTTTTTTAGATTAGGGTTTAGGTTTTATTTTTTATTTATTGTTAGGTTTTCTTTTAATGTTTATTTTTTAGATTTAGATTTTTATTTAGTTTTTATTTTATTTTATTTTAGATTTAATTTATTTTAATTTTAGATTTAGTTTTTATTTAATTAAGGTTTTTTATTCTTAGGATTATTTTATTTTTTAGTTTAGTTTTGGTTTTTCTTTATTTTATTTTAGTATATTTTTATTTTTTATTTTTATTTAGGTTTAATTATTATTTTTATTTTGTTTGCTTTATTTATTTTAGGTTTATTATTTTAGTTTATATTTTAGGTTTAGGCTTAGGTTTATGTTTATTTTTTTAGTTTATTTTTGTTTTTATTTAATTTTTAAGGTTTAAGTTTTATGTTTATTTTTAGGTTTTGGTTTAGGTTTTTTTTTAATTTTTTTAGGTTTATTTTTACGTTTTATTTTTTTTTAGTTTAGGTTTTGGTTTAGTTTATTTTAGGTTTAGGTTTAGGTTTTGTTAATTTTAGTATAGTTTATTTTAGTTTTAAGTTTAAGTTTATTTTATTTTATTTATTTTATTTTTATTTTAGGTTTAGGTTTTTATTTTTAGTTTAGGATTTGGGTTTTATTTTTTTATTTATTTTTAGGTTTAGGTTTTTATTTTATTTTATTTTAGGTTTATTTCATTTTTATTTTACATTTATTTTTATTTTATTTAGGTTTTTTATTTTTAGGTTTATTTTATTTTATAGTTTGGTTTAAGTTTTTACTTATTTTATTTTAGTTTAGTTTTATTTTATTTTATTTTATTTTTAGGTTTATGTTTAGGTTTAAGTTTAGGTTTTAGTTTAAGTTTTAATTTTTTTTTTATTTAGGTTTATATTTATTTATTATTTAGGTTTTATTTTCTTTAGCTTAAAAGTATAGGGTATAAGGTTTGGTATTTAAGTTTTAGGATTTAGGGTTATTTATTTTAGGGTTTAGTGTTTAGGGTTTAGGGTTTAGGGTTTGGGGTTTAGGTTTTAGGGTTTAAGGTTGTTGATTTTAGGGTTTAGGGATTAAAGTTTTAAGGTTTTAGGGTTTGAAGTTTAGGGTTTTAGGGTTTATGCTTTTAGGGTTTAGTGTTTATGGTTTAGGGTTTAAGGTTTTTTAGGGCTTAGGGCTGTAGGTTTAAGGTTGTAGGTTTAGGGTTAGTTTCTGGGTTTAGGGTGGGTTTATGTTTTAGGATTTAGGGTTTAGGATTTTTGTAAAATTAAGTAAATCGATAGGTTTAGGTTTCTTTAGTTTATATAGTTTATTTTATTTTTTTTTATTTTTGTTTATTTTTTATTTTTGTTTATTTTAGTCTACTTATTTTAGGTTTACTTATTTTAGTTTAGGTGTTTTTATTTTAGTTTATTCTTTAAGTTTAGGTTTAGGTTTAGTTTATTTTTAGTTAAGTTTTATTTTTATTTTATTTTTTAGGTTTAGGTTTTACATTTTATTTTTAGGTTAAGGTTTAGGTTTTTATTTTGTTTTTTTAGGTTCAGATATTAGGTTTTTATTTCAAGTTATTTTTAGGAATTATTTTTTAGTTTAGGTTTAGATTTATTTTTAGTTTATTTTATTTTAGTTAGTTTAGGCTTAGGTTTAGGTTTATTTTATTTTAGTTTTAGGTTTAGGTTTAATTTATTTTTGTTTTAGGTTTAGGTTTTTTTTTAGATTTGGTTTTATTTTTTATTTATTTTGAGGTTTTATTTTAAGTTTTAATTTTTTAGGTTTAGATTTTTTTTATTTAGTTTTTATTTTATTTTATTCTAGATTTAATTAATTTTTATTTTACATTTAGTTTATATTTTATTAAAGTTTTTTATTCTTAGGTTTATTTTATTTTTTTAGTTTAGTTTTGGTTTTTCTTTATTTTATTTTAGTATATTTTTATTTTTTATTTTATTTTATTTATAGGTTTAGGTTTAGGTTTAAATTTAAGTTTAAATTTTATTTTTTTATTTTATTTTATTCAGATTTATGTTTTTTATTTATTTTATTTTTAGGTTTTATTTAGTTTAGGTTTATGTTTTGAGGTTTTTATGGTTTAGTGTTTATGGTTTAGGGTTTAGGGTTTTGGGTTTTAGGGTTTAGGATTTTACAGTTTAGGGTTTAGGGTTTAGGGTTACAGTTTAGAATTTAGCATTTAGGCTTTAAGGTTTATGGTTTTTAGGGTTTAGGCTTTTTGGTTTAAGGTTTAGGGTTAGCTTAGGGTTTAGGGTTTGTTTATGGTTGAGGGTTTAGGATTTAGGTTTTAGGCTTTAGGGTTTAGGGTTTTGGAGTTTAAGTTGGATTTGAGTTAGTTTGGATTTAGGATTTAGGGTTTAGGGTTTAGGGTTTAGAGTTAGGGTTAGGGTTTAGGGTTTAGGGTTTCGGATTTATAGTTGTATGTTTAGGTTTTATTTTATTTTATTTTAGGTTTATTTCATTTTTATTTTAGGTTAAGTTTTAATTTTATTTAGGTTTTTTATTTTCTTATTTAGTTTAGGCTTTTATTTATTTTATTTTAGTTTAGTTTTTATTTTTTTTAGGTTTAGGTTTAGGTTGAGGTTGTAGTTTTAAGTTTTTATTTTGTTTTATTTATTTATTTTATTTTGGTTTAGGTTTTATTTATTTTTATTTTTTTAGTTTAGGTTTATGTTTTTAGCTTTTTAGGGTTTAGGGTTTATGGTTTAAGGTTAGTTCAGGGTTTCGGGTGTAGGGTTTAGGGTTTGGGGTTTAGTGTTTAGGGTTTAGGATTTAGGATTTTGGTTTTAGGGTTTAGGGTTTAGGGTTGGTTTAGGGTTTAGGTTTATGGTTTAGGTTTTAGGTCTAGGGTTTAGGTTTTAGGGTTTAAGATTTTTGGTTATTTTTAAATAGCAGAGAATAAATTAAGATTCAACATTTCTTCTGTTTGATTTCATAAACCAAGTAACACACCAACTTTTCTAAGACACAAGTGATGACATAGATAAAAAATGAGCATAAACAGTTAAAACCACAGATAACTAGAACCTTCTCTTGTAAAGTTCCATAGCGGCCAGATCAGATTAGTTGTTTCCTGGGTTCTATATTTCCCATCAAACCACGACACTGTCCCTTGGTGGGATCCACCATCATATCCACTTATCACCTCTGCACTGTGCCAAACTCCCTCTCCTCACATAAACACTGTGCCTTGACCACCACCTCACCTCTACCTCAGTCCCCATTCCTGCATTGTGTCTCCCCTTAGCCTCCCTTGCGGATCTAGGCTGAACAGGACAGGCGGTGATGTTTACCATCAAGGTTTCACTTCTTAGGTTTTAGGTTTAGGTTTAGGTTTATTAGGTTTTTTAGGGTTTAGGTTTATTTTTAATTTATTTAGTTACTTTGAGGTTTAGGTTTTAGGGTTTAGTGTTTTAAGGTTTAGGGTTAGGGTTTAGGTTTATTATTTAATGTATTTAGTAACATTAGGTTTAAGTTAAGGGTTTGGGGTTTAGGGTTTAGGGTTAGGGCTTAGGGTTTAGGGTTTAGGGTTTAGGGTGTACAGTTTAGGGTTTAGGGTTTAGGGTTTAGGGCTTTAGGATTTATTCTTTTAGGGTTTAGGGTTTAAGGTTTAGGGTTAGTTTTTGTGTTTAAGGTTTAGGGTTTATGGTTCTTTCTAAAAAAAATTAAATAAATGGTAGGTTTAGCTTTATTTAGTTTATTTTTTATTTATTTTAGTTTATTTTAATTTTAATTTTACTTTAGGTATATTTTTATTTTTATTTAGTTTAATTTATTCATTTTAGGTCTATTTATTTTGGTTTAAGTTTTTAAATTTAGTTTATTTTTCAGGTTTAGGTTCATTTTTTAGTTGAGTTTTATTTTTATTTTATTTTTTTAGGTTTACATTTAGGTTTGTATTTTATTTTTATAGGTTTAGGTTTTAGGTTTTTTTTAGGTTTTATTTTTTAGTTTAGGTTTATGTTTAGGTTATATTTATTTTAGTTTAGTTTATTTTAGTTTAGGTTATTTTAGTTTACGCATGAGGTTTATTTTATTTTTATTTTAGGATTAGGTTTTATTTTAGTTTAGGGTTTAGGTTTTATTTTTTATTTATTTTTAAGTTTATTTTTTAGGTTTAGATTTTTATTTAGTTTTTATCTCATTTTATTTTAGGTTTATTTTATTTTATTTATTTATTTAGTTTAGCTTATGTTTTTATTTATTTATTTTAGTTAAGTTTTAATTTTTAATTTTATTTTATTTTAGGTTTAGGTTTAGGTTTAGGTTTAAGTTTAGTTTTATGTATTAGTTTAAGTTTATTTATTTATTTTATTTTTAGGTTCTATTTAGTTTAGGCTTAAGCTTTTAGGTTTTTAAGGTTTAGGGTTTAGAGTTTAGAGTTTTAGGGTTTAGGGTTTTAGGGTTTAGGGTTTAAGGTTAAGGTTTAGGGTTTAGGGTTTAGAGTGTAGTGTTTTGGCTTTAGGGTTGAGGGTGTTCAGGGTTTAGGGTTGTCTTGGGGTTTAAGATTAGTTTAGAGTTTAAGGTTTTGAGTATAGGGTTTTATGCTTTAAGGTTTATGGTTAGTTGGGGGTTTAGGGTTTACGGCTTAGGGTTTAGGATTTATGGTTTAGGGTTTAGGGTATATGATTTTTTTAAATAAAAAGATTATTTAAATTGATAGGTTTAGGTTTATTTAGTTTATTTATTTTTCTTTATCTATTTTAGTTTATTTTATTTCTTTATTTTTATTTAGGTTTATTTTTTATTTTTATTTAGCTTGGTTTATTTATTTTAGGTTTATTTATTTTAGTTTATATTTTAGGTTTAGGCTTAGGTTTATGTTTATTTTTTAGTTTATTTTTATTTTTATTTTATTTTTAAGGTTTAAGTTTTATGTTTATTTTTAGGTTTAGGTTTAGGTTTTTATTTTATTTTTTAGGTTTTTTTTTAGGTTTTATTTTTTAGTTTAGGTTTAGGTTTATTTTTATTTATCTTACTTTATTTAGTTTAGGGTTTAGGTTTAGTTTATTTTAGGTTTAGGTTTTGGTTTTATTAATTTTAATATAGTTTATTTTAGTTTAGGTTTAGGTTTATCTTATTTTGTTTGTTTTATTTTTATTTTAGGTTTAGTTTTTATTTTTAGTTTAGGATTTGGGTTTTATTTTTTATTTATTTTTAGGTTTAGGTTTTTATTATATTTCATTTTAGGTTTTTTTCATTTTTATTTTACATTTAGCTTTATTTTATTTATGTTTTTCATTTTTAGGTTTATTTTATTTTCGGTTTTAGGGTTTAGGGTTTACAGTTTGGGGTGTTTTAGGGTTTATGTTGTTGATTTTAGGGTTTAGGGTTTAGGGTTTAAGGTTTAAGGTTTAAGGTTTAAGGTTTTAGGGTTTTTGGGTTTAGGGTTTAGGGTTTTAGGGTATAGGGTATAGGGTTTTTAGTTGTTTTTATTTATTTTTCATTGTTGATTTTTTTAAAAATTAAGTAAACTCGTATATTTAGGTTTATTTAATTTATTTAGTTTATTTTTTATTTATTTTAGTTTATTTTATTTTTTAATTTTATCTAAGTTTATTTTTATTTTCATTTAGTTTAGTTTATTTATTTTAATTTATTTTAAGTATAGGTTTAGTTTTTTTATTTTAATTTGTTAGGTTTAGGTTTTAGGTTTTTATTTTAGGTTTATTTTTAGGTATTATTTTTTAGTTTAGGTTTAGGTTTATTTTTTGTTTATTTTATTTTATTTAGTTTAGGTTTTGGCTTATGTTTAGTTAATTTTAGGTTTAGGTTTAGGTTTTATTCATTTTCGTTTAGTGTATCTTAGTTTAGGTTTAGGTTCATATTATTATTATTATTTTAAGTTTATTTATTTTATTTTAATTATAGTTTTTATTTTAATTATAGTTTTTATTTTATTTAGGATTTTTATTTTTTTTGTTTTGTTTAGGTTTTTATTTATTTTATTTTTGTTTATTTTTATTTTTTGTTTTATTTTCTTTATAGGTTTATGTTTGCTTAAGTTTAGGTTTTAGTTTAAGTTTTTATTTTATTTTATTTTTTCATTTATTTTGGATAGGTTTTGATTTTTTTATTTTAGGTTTTTTTAGGTTTAGGTTTTTTTAGCTTTGTGGTTTAAGTTTTAGGTTTTATTTTAGGTTAATTTTAGGTATTATTTTTTAGTTTAGGTTTATTTTCTTTTAGTTTATTTTATTTTGTTTGTTTAGATTTGGGTTTAGGTTAGGTTTATTTTTAGTTTATTTTATTTTAGGTTTAGGTTTATTTTATTTTGTTTATTTTATTTTATTTTAAGTTTAGTTTTAATTTTAGTTTAGGGTTTGGGTTTTATTTATTTATTTTAGGTTTTATCTTTAGGTTTATTTTGGTTAGGTTTTATTTAGTTTTATTTTATTTTATTTTAAGTTTATCTTATTCTTATTTTATAGTTTTATTTTATTTAGGTTTTTTATTCTTTGGTTTATTTTATTTTTAATTTAGTTTATGTTTTTATTTATTTTAAT
Organism: Cymbidium sinense; assembly: GCA_021442155.1. NCBI lineage: Eukaryota > Viridiplantae > Streptophyta > Magnoliopsida > Asparagales > Orchidaceae > Cymbidium > Cymbidium sinense. Next base: position 32,975 of record JAKCPB010000800.1, on the reverse strand, counting down.
TTAGTTTATTTTTATTTATTTTATTTTATTTTATTTTTATGTTTAGGTTTAGGTTTTAGTTTATGTTATTTTTTTATTTTATTTTATTTAGGTTTATGTTTTTTATTTATTTTATTTTTAAGTTTTAATAACTTTATGTTTAGGTTTTCAAGTTTTTAATATTTAGGCTTTCGGGCTTAAGGTTTAGGGTTAGTATATGGTTTAGAGCTTAGGGTTTTAGGGTTTAGGGTTTTATGGTTTAGGGTTTAGGTTAGGGTTTTGGTTTAGGGTTTTAAGGTTTAGGTTTAGGTTTATTTTAGTTTAGGTTTAGTTTTTTGGGTTTAGGTTTAGGGTTTAGGTTTAGGGTTTTTTTAAAATTTAGTACCATTATATTTATTTATTAGTTTTATTATTTATTTTAGTTTATTGTAATTTATTTTTTTATTTAGGTTTATTTTTTTATTTAGTTTAGTTTATTTATTTTAGGTTTATTTATTTTTTATTTTTTATTTTTTTTAGTTTATGTTTAGGTTTATGTTTGTTTTTTAGTTTAGTAATATTTTATTTTGTTTTTTTAGGTTTATTTATATTTTAGGTTAGGTTTAGGATTTTATTTTATTTTTTTTAGGTTTAGGTTTAATTTTTATTTTAGGTTTATTTTAGGTTTTATTTTATAATTTAGGTTTATACTTTAGATTTTATTTTATTTATTTTTGGATTTTAGGCTTAGTTTATTTTATGTTTAGGTTTAGGTTTTGTTGGTTTAGTTTAGTTTATTTTAGTTTAGGGTTTATTTTTTATTTTATTTTATTTTAGGTTTAGTTGATTTATTTTCAATTTAGGGTTTAGATTTTATTTTTTATTTATTACTACCTTTTATTTTTTGGTTTATTTTTTAGGCTTAAGTTTTTATTTAGTTTTTATTTTATTTCATTTTAAGTTTATTTATCTTTATTTTACATTTATTTTATTAAAATTTTTATTTTAGGTTTATTTTATTTTTTTTAGTTTAGTTTTATTTATTTATATTAGTTTATTTTATTTTTTTATATTTTATTTTAGGTTTAGGTTTAAATTTTAGTTTAGGTTATTATTTTCTTATATTTTATTATTTCTTTTAGGTTTAATTTTTTTATTTATTTTATTTTTAGGTTTTATTTAATTTAGGTTTTGGTTTTAGGTTTTAGGGAGGTTTTTTTGGTTTTTTTTGGTTTTAGGTTTTAGGGTTTAGGTTTAGGGTTTAGTTTAGGGTTTAGGGTTTAGGGTTTAGGGTTTAGGTTTTGGGTTTTAGGTTTTTGGTTTATTTTAGGTTTAGGGTTTAGGGTTTGGTTTTATTTATTACTTTTTATTTTTTTTTAGGGTTTAGGTTTAGTTTAGAGTTTAGTTTAGGTTTAGTTATTTTTGGTTTAGGTTTTAGGTTTAAATTATTTTGATTAGGGTTTTGGGTTTATGGTTTTTTAATTTAGAGCTTAGGTTTATTTAGTTTATTTTTTATTTATTTTAGTTTTCTATTTTTTATTTTTTATTTTACTTTAGGTTGTTTTTTTTTTTTATTTAGTTTAGTTTATATATTTTAGGTTTATTTTATTTATATTTATTTTAGTTTAGGTTTATTTAGTTTATTTTTTATTTAGGTTTATATTTAGGATGGTTTTAGTTTTTGGGTTTTAGGTTTAGGGTTTAATTTAGGTTTAGGTTTAGGTTTTAGTTTAGTTTTATTTAGGGTGTAGGGTTTATTTAGGTTAGTTTTACTTTAGGTTTATTTATAGCAGGGTTTATTTAGGATTTAGGTTTATTTAGGGTTTAATTTTTATTTAGGGTTTAGGGTTTATTTATTATTTATGGTTAGTTTAGGGTTTAGGTTTAGTTTAGGTTTAGTTTTAAGTTTAGGGTTTAGGGTTTAATTTTAGGGTTTAGCTTTTAGGTTTAGGGTTTATTTAAGGTTTAGGGTTTAGGTTTAATTTGTTTATGGTTTTAAGGTTTAGCTTAGGGTTTAGTTTAGGGTTAGGATTTAGGGTTTAGGTTTATTTTTTTTTGGGAAACCCATATGGGGAATTTTATTGCCACAAAAGAGTGTTAAGGTCCTTAACAGGATACACTACACTAAAAACTACAATCATCCTAGAGTAAATCTCTTATCTAAGTAAAAAAAAAATAAAGAGTAAAGGAAACAAAAGATACAAATTGATTAACATAGATAAGATGAATAGATATGGGCAAAAGCTCTTGGGATGAAAGAATGCATGACACTAGAACAAACACAAGAGAACAAGAGAAATGCACCTACAAGATTGTAGAAAGATAGAAATTAAGTTAAAGTAATCTGAGACAAAATGAAAATTGAAAATATAAAGCGAGAAAGATTAAAAGTGTGTGAGAGAGGCTCAGCAGTCACACCAAATTGGGGCAGATGCAAATATGAGCATCAAACTTGGAAGGGTTACATCAAAGGAAAGAGTGAAAACATCACCATCATAGCCAACAAACACTGGGAAGATAGCAACCATTTTTGAAAGTCTTTTGAGCCTTAGCACCTAAACAAAACATAAACACAATAGAAAAGGATAAAACAAAGAGCAATGGAAAGGGGATCCCATGCGGAATAAATATCATCGATCAATATGGCAAGAGAATCCCTACACATATGAAAATGAACCATTTTTTCTAGATCCACCTTATTTTGTACCATAGCCAAGAGTTTAATTAGGCCAGCATGAAAACCCACCAAAGGAAAATAGAAGAAAAGGCCAAGCAGAGGAAAGAAGCAATAGACAACGAGTTGAAAAGCCTGCTGAAATCCAGCAAGCCAAATCAAATATCATGTAATTAACTCCATCCTAAACATATGGGACATATATGAAACTTACAATCCTAGTATACAACCCAAGAATATAGCCCAAAAAAAGATACCCAATTAGAATAAGCAATGCAGATGTTAACCCTTAATAATCATTGCGAAGTTAATAACCAGCAAGTGTAAAGCAAATGCATAACCCAACCCAAGCAGAAATGCAAGTCTAATAGAGCCAAGATGGGAATACATCAAGAGATAAGATGGGAAACCACAGTAATAAGGCTCCCCACACAAGCAATTCCAAATAAGGACAATCGGAACAACCCATAAACTGGCGGGCATAATAATCAGTTGACCAACAACCAAGCAAATAACAAGCGGCCATAAAACCCATTAGAATAGGATGCATAAGATAATATCAAGTAGGTAATAACATAGTAATCAAGTCTAACTGAAATAAAATGAAAAAATAGCAACAAATTAAATAGACCACAAACATCAAGTGATCTGCTGCAGGCCGATTGAAAATAGCAAAAAAAATCAGAAAAACAACTGGCAACAAACAACCAACAACCTCAAAGGCAACCTGCTGGACATAAGACCCGAAAATCTAATAGCCAATAATTAAAAGAACAATACAATTATTGCACCCACCATAAGATAGGCCAGTAAAAAAGAGAGGTACAACATAGATACAAAAGGGGTTCAAAAGAGAGCCATCATTGAAATCCTTCAAAAATAAGGAAGAGCGGCTTTGACTAAACCAACATCCTTAGTAAAATAGAAATCATTAAGTAAGTCCAATCACAAGAGACAATAATAATAACAAGGGTATTGTAGTTTCTCTCCTTACATGTTGGGAAGGTGAGGTTAGCAAGCAATCAAAAAATAGCCCCAAAAAGCTGGACATGAGAGACAACCCGATAGCTTTCTTGGTATAAAACCCGATAATCTAGTTCAAACAACCAAGATAGCAAATAATAAGGCCATAAAACCACACATTCGAATAAAGAGCATAAGTTAATTTCCTAGGTAATAGCATAATCACAGTGATCGGACAAGTCTAACTGAATCAAGATGGACAAAATAGTAGCAGTTTAGATAGACCACAAACATGTGGTGATCAGTTGCAGCCCATTTGCAAACAGCAAAAGCAATCAGAAAAACAAAAGCCAACAACCTCAGAAGTAGCCTGCTGAACATAAGATCCGAAAATCCAATAGCCAACAATTAAAACAACAATACAATTATTACACCCATCATAAGATAAGACAATAAAAAATAGTGGTACAACATAGACACAAAAAGGGTTCAAAAGGGAACCATCATTGAAATCCTTGAAGACAAAGGAGAGCAGGCTTGCAGCTAAACTAACATTTTTAATAAAAGCAAACTGTAAAGAAATCATTAAGTCCAATCCTGCAAAGAGACAATAATAATAACAAGGGTATGGCAGTTCTCTCCTTATAGGTTGGTAAGGTGAGGTTAGCAAAAGCAATAAAAAAATAGCCCCAAAAGTAGCCTACTGGACATAAGACCCAAAAATCCAACAACCAACAATTAAAATAGCAAAACATTTATTGCACCCACCATAAGATAATCCAGTAAAAAATAATGGTACAACATAGAGTTGAAAGTGGTTCAAAGGAAAGCCATCTTTGAAATCCTTCAAGACAAGAAAAAAAGCAAAAAACGCATCAGTAAAATGGAAGGAAATCAAGAAGTAATTCCAATCTGCAAAGAAGAAGTTATAGTAGTATTTCTCTCTAGTTGTGGAGGTGAGGTTAGGGAGCATAAGAGGGCCACATCCATAATAAAGGGAGAAAAAATAGATAAATTAGGGCCTGTCATGAAGCTATACAAAAATATAGCAATTAAACATTGATACAACAAAGTCATGAGAATAGATTTCGAAAAGGAAAAAGAAACACATCCTTAATCATATAATGGAAAATAGATACAGTAGGACCCTTAACAAAATATTGATGGCAAGAAGTCTATCCTGTTGATCGAAGTAAAGTAGAAACTAAAGCATAAGGTAATACATCTCCTCAGCGGAGAAACACCTTACCATTAATAATGGAAATAGCAGACCCCAAAAAAAGGTTAGGGTAATTAATCCAACGATGCCACAGATCGGTTAAAAAGGGGTATCAGAAGATGCATCAAAATCGAGAAACAACAACACTAAGCAGTTGATCATGCAAATAGGTAATATAATAGGCCAAACCAATAGATGGATTAATTTTATGAGATAAGGGAATCCATATTGTCCAAATTAACCAAACCATGCAAATGTTTAGGAAGTGTAAGTTGATCAAAGAATTTTATGCCATCTAATCTAGAACCCAGTTAGGTAATAGACATGCATTACCTTCATGCCATGAGTGATTTTAAAATAGAGTTGAGAAAGGAGAGCTCTAGTTTGCTTGAGAAGGTAGTATAATTACGTATTGCCCATTTTGGAAGTCAAAAGATCAATCGGGCATCCACCTCAATCAAATATTGAGCCAACCTTTTTGAAGGCAAATCTCAATAGCTTTGTAAACTTAGCTCGGCAAAAGGAATAGAAACAAGTAAAGGGGTAAGCAAGCACATGACTTTACCATTAAGGTTTCTAAAATGCCACCACAAGCATTTTGAGAGACGAATATCGGTGTTAATTTTAATAGTATTAGCATGAGGTTTTACCCAATAAACAATCTTGTCATCTTTACAGTTGGGTGGATCTGACAAGTTAAAACCCAGTTTATTGGCCACAAATTTACAGCCTTTGAATTGATTGTAGTTAATTAAATTGGCATTAAATAAGTCACAATTTTATTTTTAATTCTAGCAATTATCCTCATGTGGTTCATAGGAATCCCATGATGTTTTGCATCATTTCTGTCCATCCATATGAACCAAATAAGAGTGATAGCAATTATGACTTTAATGTGGCCTTTAATAGTGTTTTCAAAATAAACTTCAAGAAGTTGGTATAGAGTTAAGGAGCCATTGAATTTGACAATATTAAAGAGATCATCATACCAAATCCAAAGTTTGGAAGCAATGCTAACAAATACATGATTCACATTCTCAATGTGAAAGCAAAGAAGAGCATTTTGAAGGTAAAAAACCTTTACCCCACATCAAGGAGTCAACAGAGATGAAGTTTTTCAAAATATGCTAAGTTAGAACATAATAAGAAATAGGAATAGTGTTATTCCAAAGTTTAAAAAACACTTTGGAGAAATCATGAGCTTCTTAATATGAATCCAAACATTTTAAGGTTGAAATCACCATTTTGGGAAAGCTTAAAAAGGATCCGATCATGATTGCTAGAATGATAGGAATAATAGTGTTTATCTAAAAGAGAGAAAGGAATATAATCAGTAAGCTTACTATTGTTCCACTTATTATTCTTCAAGAAAGAGTTCACTTTAATAGAAGTGGAGTGGGTAGAAAGTAATTCATCAATGGACCCACCTCCAGTCCAGTTATCTTGCCAAAAGAAAGAGGTTCTAAAGTTAATCCCCAAGAGATTAAAGATTCTGCTCCCATTTGATGGAACAAAGTCTTTTCCATACGTGAGAGTCTCCCACTTTATAGGGCAAATGAGAGGGTGCTTACGGCAAGATTTGGCTCATGAAATTAGCCCAAAGACTATTGTTGCTCCTAAAATTCCACCAAAGTTTATAGAAAAAAGCAATGATAGCTTCCTGATTGGCTTAAAGCCAAGCCCACCTTCAGAAGAGTGCCACATTTTATACCAAGAGGTCCAATGCATTCTTTAGTAGAATTGTTAACCCCGTAAGAATTTGTTAAGGAGGTGCTCAATCTAATGGTAGAATTGGTCAAGACAATGGTTTGAATGAGATATAAAGGCAAGTTAAGGGTGCTCTTAATCAAAGTGAGCCTACCACCAAATGAGAGTAAATGAAATTCCCAAACAAATTTTATTAGAGATTTTTTGGATTAACTCATCAAAGAGATGTGATCTTTTCGACCTTTAAAAGTGGAGCACCAAGATATTTAATAGAAGTTGTTGCTAAAAAAATTAGTAATTCTCAAGATTTGGTTGATCCTATTACTAGAGATTTTAAAGGAAGGAATGAAACAACTTTTACCTTCGTTAAGAAAGAGACCACTTTGTTACCAAATTTATTTAAAAGATTCTTAATAGTTTTAATGTGATGAATAGAGGCATTGCAAAAGATTATGAAGTCATCAACAAAACTAAGATGAGAGATAGGAAGACCACCTTGAGTTCTAAAAAATATGCTAGGATTATTGTTGAAAAGATCATTAAGGCTCCTCGAAAGATATTCAACAACAATAATAAAAAGAGAGGGAGATAAGGGATCTCCTTGTCTCAAACCATGCATAGAAGGAAAAAACCTAGGGACTCACCATTCATGATAATGGAGAACCAAACATTGGTAATACAATTTTTAATGAGGCGGATAAAATAGTCAAAACCAAAAAAAGAAGAATTTGGAAGAGGAAATTCCAAGAGAGGTTGTCAAAAGCTTTAGAGATGTCCAATTTGAAAAGGATGTTACCACCTGGTAGAAGCATCAATGTCATGAATCGCCTTGGGCTAGAAGAATGTTGTCGATATAGCTCTACCTTTAATGAAACCAGTTTGGTTGGGGAAATAATTTTAGGCAAAGTGACTAATTCTATTGGCAATTAATTTAGCAATGAGTTTATGAAAGAAGGTGCAAAGGCTGATAGGTCAAAATCGCCCCAAGATTCAAGATTATTAATTTTGGGAATGAGAACAATGGAAGTGCTAGAAAAATATCTAGGTAAAGGATTACCATTGAAAAAATTGAGTCATGTAGCCTTCGCAACGTAATCGATTCATGCTATTAAGAATTTCATGCTTTAGAATACTACCAATCTCACTTTAGTAGGATACAAATTAAGCAAATGGTTGTCATCATTAGTAATCATTGAGGAATTAGGTGAGAGTTGGAGAGCTTCTAAGGTAGGGTTGTTGTTTAATAAGTTTTTAAAATGATGTATGGGAATCTTTAATATCATTATTATGATCCAATAGTTATCATTTTTAATTTTTTAATAGAGTTTAAGGCTTTCTTTTTTTGAAAAGAGCATGGAAATACTTGTATTTCTATCACCATCGATAATATGTTTACTAGCATCCTTTTTTTTATGTTTCCTCCATATTGATATTTAACCAAGTTATCTTTAGCTTCATTCAACTCCTAAAGTTTAGTAGAATCGGTCAAATAACATCTTCAAGAGAACAAACTAATTATTCCATATTTTGATATTGGCAAAAGATTTTAAAATGATGCTTGTTCCACCAATTTAGGTTTTGTTTAAGCCTTTTAAGCTTAAGCGAAATCATGCCTTAACCAAATTATCTGGATGAAGAGGAGCCATCCGGTTAATGGATATAACATTTATGAAATCAATGTGTTGGATCCATATTTTGGAATCTAAAAGAGTGGGGAGGATAATCTATTGGAGGATTTTGGAAATCAAAAGCGAGCATGATACAAAGTTCTACTCAAATGTTCAATAGAAGTAAGGCCATTGATTGATCCAAAGAGAATTTAAAGAGTCCTATCAAGCCTGAGTCTAGAGTTATGCGTATAGTTCAAAAGCCAATATCAATCAGATTGCAATCAAGAATCATATTAGAAAAATATTCAATGGAATGAATATTAGGAGAGCAACCTCCCCTTCTTTTTGAGGAAGAGATAATAGTGTTAAAAGCACCCCCAACCAACCATGGTTTGTTGACCAAGGAGGCAAAAGTTCTTAAGTTATCCTAAGGATGTTTCCTATTACAAGAAGCATAAATAAAGGAACCTAAAGCAGAAAATTCACCCAATGAGATGTGGACATTAACTAATTGTTGAAGATCATCAAGGATAGAGATGTTGAGTAAATTATTCCAAAAACACCAGATTTTATTGCTAATATTATAAAAGAAATTTTGAAAGCCAAGCGTTCTAGCAACATGGTTGATCTTAGAAGAGTGTATGAATGGTTCAATAATAGCAAGTAAGGCTATGGTATGAATACTACAAAAACTTCTAATATAGTTGTGGATAATGAGAGTCCCAATACCCCGAACATTCCAAATTAGAAAATTGATCATAATAAAATAAGAAAGAAAGGAAAAGAGATAATTAAAGAAATAAAAAGTAAGAAGAAGAAAAGGAAAATAGTTATTTATGGGAAGTTAGAGAAGATCTAGTTTAGTGGAGCTATTAGTGAACATTCTAGCTTTAAGAGATTTTTTTTAAAAATAGTTTTAAAAGATCTATCATTGTCCAAAGTATCTATCAGAGAGGATTTGTGATATTGAATAGGACATGTTAGTCAAAGCATTTCTAATGGTAATTTCTCCTTCTTCAATGTCAGAATTAAGCTGAGAAAGTGGGTTAGCATGCATATCACTCTAAAGGGTAGGAGAAGGAGAGGTTCTTAAGTTTACGGTTTAGGGTTTAGGGTTTAGCATTTAGGGTTTAGTCAGATTTTTTTTAGTTTTTTTATTTAGGTTTTGGGTTTTAGGGTTTAGGGTTTAGGGTTTTAGAGTTTAAGGTTTTAGGTTATGGATTTAGGGTTTAGGGTTTAGGGTTTAGGGATTAGGGTTTTGGTAGTTAGGTTTAGGTTTATTTAGTTTCCTTACTTTATTTTTATTTATTTTAGTTTATTTTATTTTTTATTTTTATTTAGGTTTATTTTATTTTTTATTTAGTTTAGTTTATGTATTTTAGTTTATTTATTTAGTTTAGGTTTATGTTTATTTTTAGTTTAGTTTTATTTTTATTTTAATTTTGAAGTTTACATCTTATTTATGTATTTTTATTTATTTTAATTTATTTTATTTTTTTATTTTTATTTCGGTTTATTTTTTATTTTAAATTAGTTTAGTTTATGTATTTTATGTTTATTTATTTTATTTAAGGTTTTTGCTTAATTTTTAATTTAGTTTTATTTTTATTTTATTTTTGAAGTTTAGGTTTTTATTTTATTTCATAAGGTTAAGGTTTTAGGTTTATTTTTAGGTTTTACTTTTTAGTTTAGGTTTAGGTTTATTTTTTTAGTTATTTTATTTTATAGCTATAGGTTAAGGTTTAGATTTAATTTAGGTTTATTTATATTTTACAATTTAGTTTAGATTTTATTTTTTAGGTTTAGGGTTTAGTTTAGGTTTAGTTTATTTTTAGGTTTAAGGTTTGGGTTTAGTGTTTTAGTTTTAGGGTTTAGGGTTTTATGTTATGATTTAGTTTAGGTTTTTTAGTTTAGTTAGGTGGTTTAGATTTTAGGTTTTAGGTTTAGGGTTTATTATTTAGATTATTTAGGTTTAAAATTTAGGGTTTTGGGTTTTATAGTTTAGGTTTAGGTTTAGGGTTTTAGGGTTTAGGTTTAGGATTTAGGGTTTAGTGTTTAAGGTTAGGTTTAGGTTAGGTTTTGGGTTTAGGGATTAGGGTTTAGTAGGGTTAGTTTTAGGTTTAGGTTTATTTGGGTTTAGGATTTAGTGTTTAGGTTTAGGTTTAAAATTTTTTTAAAAGTAGGTTTTTTATTTAGTTTACTTAATTTTATTTTATTTTATTAAGTTTATTTTATTTTTTATGTATTATTTATTTATTTATGTTTATTTTTCATAGATTATGTTTTTTATTTTAATTTATTTTTAGGTTTATGTTTAAATTTATGTTTATGTTTTAGTTTAGATTTATTTTTATTGTATTTTTTAGGTTTAGGTTTTATTTTTTATTGTTTGGTTTAGGGTTTCGATTTTATTTAGGTTGAGGTTTAGGTTTTAGGTTTTTATTTTAGGTTTATTTATTTTTTTAGTTTAAGTTTAGGTTTATTTTTTTTTATTTTATTTTACTTAGTTTAGGGTATTTAGGTTTAACTATTTTAGTTTTGTTTATTTTATTTAAGGTTTAGTTTTATTTTATTTCGTTTATTTTATTTTTATTTTGAGTTAAGTTTTTATTGTCAGTTTAGGGTTTGGGTTTTATTATTTATTTATTTTTAGGTTTTATCATTAGGTTTATTTTTTAGGTTTATGATTTTATTTAGTTTTTATTTTATTTTATTTTAGGTTTATCTTATTATTATTTTATGTTTAGTTTTTATTTTATTTAAGTTTTTTATTCTTTGGTTTATTTTATTTTTTAATTTAGTTTATGTTTTTATTTATTTTAATTTAGTTTATTTTTATTTTATTTTATTTTATTTTATTTTCATGTTTAGGTTTAGGTTTAGTTATGTTATTTTTATTTTATTTTATTTAGGTTTAGGTTTTTATTTATTTTATTTTAAGTTTTACTTACTTTATGTTTAGGTTTTAGGTTTATGGATTTAGGTTAGGGGTTTAGGTTTAGGGTTAGTTTAGTTTAGCTTAGGGTTTTAGTTTAGGGTTTATGGTTTGGTTTAGTTAGGGTTTTTAGGTTTAAGGTTTAGGGTTAAGGTTTTAAGTTTAGGTTAATTTAGCATTTAAGTTTTAGGTTTAGGGTTTAGGGTTTAGGTTTAGGGTTTAGGGTTTAGGGTTAGTTAGGGTTTAGGGTTATTTAGGGTATAGGGTTTAGGGTTTAAGGTTTTAAAATTTAAAATAAACCATTATGTTTAGGTTTATTTTATTTTTTTATTTTAGTTATTATAATTTTTTATTTTATTTAGGTTTATTTTTTATTTTATTTAGATTAGATTATTTTTTTTTAGGTTTATTTATTTTAGTTTATTTTTTATTTTAGTTTTTTTTAGGTTTATATTTAGGTTTATTTTATTTTTAGTTTGTTTTAGTTTTATTTTAATTTTTTTTAGGTTTATTTATATTTTAGGTTTAGGATTTTATTTTATTTTTTTAGGTTTAAGTTTTAATTTTTTTTTTAGGTTTTATTTTTTAGTTTAGGTTTAGGTTTACTTTTAGTTTATTTTATTTTATTTATTTTAGGATTTAGGCTTAGTTTATTTTAGGTTTAGGTTTAAGTTGTTTTGGTTGTTTTTAGTTTATTTTAGTTTAGGGTTAGGTTTATTTTATTTTGTTTATTTTATTTTTATTTTAGGTTTAGTTTTTATTTTTAGTTTAGGGTTTGGGTTATATTTCTTATTTGATTCTACCTTTCATTTTTACGTTTATTTTTTAGGCTTATGTTTTTATTTAGTTTATTTCGTTTATTTTATTTTAAGTTTATTCTATTTTTATTTTACATTTATTTTTTATTTTATTAAAATTTTTTATTCTTAGGTTTATTTTATTTTTTAGTTTAGGTTAGGTTTTTATTTAATTTAGCATAGTTTATTTTTATTTTTTATGTTATTTTTTTTTAGGTTTAGGTTTAGATTTTAGTTTAGGTTATTATTTTCTTTTATTTTATTATTTCATTTAGGTTTAAGTTTTTTTTAATTATTTCACTTTTAGGTTTTATTTAGTTTAGGTTTGGCTTTTTAGGTTTTTAAGGTTTAGGGTTTAGGGTTTTGGTTTTTTGGTTTGGGGTTTAGGTTTAGTTTTTTGTTTAGGGTTTAGGGTTTATTTAGGGTTTGGGTTTAGGGTTTAGGTTATTTAGTTTAGTTTAGGTTTTTTGGGGTTTAAGATTTATTTATGTTTTAGGGTTTAGGGTTTTTTTAGGTTTATTAGTTTTGTTTAAAATTTAGGGTTTAGGTTTAGGTTTTAGGTTTAGGTTTAGGGTTTAGGTTTAGGTTTTAGGGTTTAAGGTTATTTTTATTTAGGTTTAGGGTTTAGGTTTATTATTTTATTTATTTATATTTATTTTATTTTAGGGTTTAGGGTTTAGAGTTTAGTTTAGGTTTATTTTAGGGTTTTTTAGGTTTAGTTTAGATTATCATTTATTTATTTTGTTTTTATTTTAGTTTAGGTTTATTATTTATATTTTATTTATTTTAGTTTATTTTATTTTATTTTGTTTATATATTTTAGGTTTATTTAGTTTATTTAGATTTTATTTTAATTTTTTTGTTTAGTTTAGGTTTATGTTTAGGGATTAGGGTTTAGGGTTTAGGGTTTTAGGTTTTAGGTTTTTTTAGAGTTTAGGGTTTAGGATATTTTTGGGTTTAATTTTAGGTTTTTGGGTTTAGGGTTTAGGTTTAGGTTTTGGATTTTAGAATTTAGGTTTTAGGGTTTAGGGTTTAGAATTTAGGGTTAGTTTTAGGTTAGGTTTTAGTTTGGGTTAGGTTTAGGGTTTATTTAGGGTTTTGGTTTAGGTATAGGTTTATTATTTTCTTTTTATTTTATTTTTTTGTTTATTTTAGTTTATTTTATTTTTGTTTTATTTAGGTTTATTTTTTATTTTATTTAGTTTAGTTTATTTATTTTAGGTTTATTTATTTACTTTAGGTTTATTTTTTTAGGTTTATTTATTTTATTTAGTTTTTTATTTTATTTTTTAGTTTAGTTTTATTTATATTTTAAGTTTAGGTTTATTTTATTTTATTTTTAGTAGGTTTTAGGTTTTTTTATTTTAGGTTAATTTTAGGTTTTATTTTTTTTGTTTTTGGTTTAGGTTTTATTTTAATTTATTTGATTTATAGTTTAGGTTATTTAGTTTAATTTAGGTTTACATTTATTTATTTTAGTTAGTTTATGTTTTAGATTTTTAGGTTTAAGGTTTATTTTAGGTTAGTTTAGGATTTTAGTGTTTTTTTTTTAGTTTTATTTAGGTTATTTTATTTTATTTATTTTAGGTTTTTTAGGTTAGATTATTTTATTTTATTTTAGGTTTTAGGGTTTGGGTTTAGGTTTTTAATTTAGGTAGTTTAGTTTTTTTATAGTTTTAGGGTTAGGTTAGTTTAGTTTAGGGTTTATATTTATTTAGGTTTAATTTTAGGTTAGTTTAGGGTTTAGGGTTTATTTTATTTAGGTTAGTTTTAGGTTTAGGGTTTAGTGTTTAGTTTTGGGGTTTAGGGTTTATGGTTTATTTTAGGTTTTAGGGTTTAGGGTTTAGGGTTAAGGTTTAGTTTTAGGTTTTAGATTTAGGGTTTAGGATTTATTTAGGGTTTAGGTTTATTTTATTTTTTGGGTTAGGTTATTTTTTATTTTTTATTTTTTTTTTTTTTTTTATTTTAAATTTAATTGGTTTATGTTTATTTAGTTTCTTTTTATTTATTTTAGTTTTTTCTTTTATTTTTTTATTTTTATTTAGGTTTTTAATTTTCTAGTTTAGTTTAGGTTTTTAATAATTATATTTTTGTTTAATTTTTAATTTTTAATTTTTATTTTTTAGGTTTAGGTTTAGGTCTTTATTTTATTTTATTTTTTCAGTTTATTTTAGTTCACATTTATTTATTTAGTTTATTTTTAGGTTTTATTTATTTTAGGTTTAGGTTTTAGCTTTTATTTAGGGTTTAGGGTTTAGGTTTTAGTTTAGGGTTTAGGTTTATATTTTGGGTTATGATTTAGTTTAGGGTTTAGTTTATGTTTTAGGGTTTAGGTTTTATGGTTTAGGGTTTTAGTTTATTGTTTAGGTTTAGGGTTTAGGTTTTAGGTTTAGGTTTAGGGTTTAGGTTTAGGTTTTGGGTTTTTATTTTAGCATTTTTTAGGTTTTATTTTTTTTTATTTATTTAGATTTTAATTATTTTAGTTTATTTTATTTTATATATTTATATTTATGTTTATTTTTATTTTTTTATTAGTTTAGATTATTTATGTTTATTATTTTATTTTAGGTTTTTTTTTATTTTAGTTTATTTTTTTTTAGGTTTAGGTTTGGTTTAGTTTATTTTTTAGTTAGTTTTATTTTTTATTTTTTATTTTATTTTTTTTTAGGTTTAAGTTTTTATTTTAGGTTTATTTCGTTTTATTTTTATTTTAGGTTTAGGTTTATTTTAGTTTATTTATTTTATTTTTAGGGTTTAGGTTTAGTTTATTTTAGGTTTATGTTTAAGTTTTATTTATTTTTGTTTAGTTTATTTTAGTTTAGGTTTAGGTTTTTTTTATTTTTTTATTTTATTTTTATTTAAGGTTTAGGTTTTTTTTTGAGTTTATGGTTTAGGTTTATTTTTATTATTTTAATGTTTTATTTTAGGTTTATTTTTTTAGGTTTAGGTTTTATTTTATTTTTTTTTATTTTATTTTTTTAGTTTTATTAGGTTTATTTTATTTTTTATTTAGTTTAGTTTATATTTTATTTAGTTTTTATTTTAGGTTAATTTTATTTTTTTAATTTAGTTTAGTTTTTATTTATTTTATTTTAGTTTATTTTACTTTATTTTAGATTTAGGTTTAGGTTTTATGTTATTTTATTATTTTATTTATTAGTTTTGGTTTATTTATTTATTTTATTTTATTTTATTTAGTTTAGGTTTTAGGGTTTAGTTTTTTTTGTTTTTGGGTTTAGGGTTTAGGTTGTTTTAGAGTTTAGGGTTTAGGGTTTTAGGTTTAGGTTTAGGGTTAGTTTTAGTTAGGGTTTAGGGTTTTTTATTTTTTTATTTGTTTATAGAGTTTTTTTTTCTTTTGTTTATTTAGTTTATTTTTTATTTATTTTAGTTTATTTTATTTTTTTATTTTTATTTATGTTAATTTTTTATTTTTGTGTGGTTTAGTTTATTTATTTTAGGTTTATTTATTTTAGTTTAGGTTTTTTATTTTAGTTTATTTTTTAAATTTAGGTTTAGGTTTAAGTTTATTTTTAGTTTATTTATTTTCTTTTATTTTTTGGTTAGTTTTATTTTTTAATTTTAGGTTTAGGTTTAGTTTTTTTAGGTTTATGTTTTAGGTTTTTTTTTAGTTTATGTTTAGAATCATTTTTAGTTTGTTTTATTTTATTTAGTTTAGGGCTTTGGTTTAGGTTTATTTTATTTTAGTTTTAGGTTTAAGTTTTTTTTAGTTTATGGTTTAGGTTTATTTTTTATTTATTTTTTATGTTTATTTTTTAGGTTTAGGTTTTATTTAGTTTTTATTTTATTTTATTTTAGGTTTATTTTATTTTTTTCTTTTAGTTTTTATTTTATTTAGGTTTTTTATTTTTAGGTTTATTTTATTTTTTTTTGTTTAGTTTAGGTTTTTATTTATCTTATTTTAGTTTATTTTTATTAGTTTATTTTATTTTATTTTCAAGTTTAGGTTTTTATTTATTTAGGTTAGGTTTTATTTTATTTTATTTTAGGTTTATATAGTTTAAGTTTAGATTTTTATTTTATTTAGGGTTTAGGTTTTGAGTTTTGCAATTTTTTTAACAGAGTAAATTTTAGGTTTCTTTTATTTATTTAGTTTATTTTTAATTATTTTAATTTATTTTTTATTTACTTTTTTATTTATGTTTATGTTATTTTATTTAGTTTAATTTATTTGTTTTATTTATTTTAAGTTTTTTTTATTTTTTTGTTTATTTTTTAGGTTTAGTTTTAGGTTTAGGTTTATTTTTTTAGTTTAGTTTTATTTATATTTTATTTTTTTGTTTAGGTTTTATTTTTATTTTAGGTTTAGGTTTTTATTTTATTTCATTAGGTTTAGGTTTAGGTTTTACTTTAGGTTATTTTTATGTTTTTTTTTTTAGTTTAGGTTTACATTTTTAGTTGATTTTATTTTTTATTTAGTTTAGTTGGAGCTTTGGTTATGGTTTTATTTATTAGTTTAGTTTATTTTGTTTAGGTTTAGGTTTATTTTATTTAGTTTATTTTATTTTTTATTTTAGGTTTAGGTTTTTTTTTTTTAGTTTGTGGTTTAAGTTTATTTTTATTTATTTTTATGTTTTGTTTTTTATTATTTTTATGTTTAGGTTTTTTATTTAGTTTTATTTTATTTTAGGTTTATTTTATTTTATCTTTAGTTTTTTATTTTATTTAGGTTTTATTCTTAGGTTTATTTATTTTTTTAGTTTAGTTTATGTTTTTTTTATTTATTTTAGTTTATTTTTATTACTTTTTTATTTTATTTTAGGTTTAGCTTTAGGTTTTAGTTTAGGTTTTTATTTTATTTTATTTTTTAAATTTTTTTAGTTTTGGTTTATTTATTTATTTTATTTAGGTTTTATTTAGTTTAGATTTAGGTGTTTAGGGTTTGGGTTTTGTGGGTGGGGGGTAAGTTAGGTTAGGGTTTAGTTTTAAGTTTGGGGTTTAGGTTTTGGGTAGTTTTAGTTTATAGTTTAGGTTTTGGGTTTTTTTTTAGAGAACAAATTAGTCAACATTTCATCTTTTGTTTATTTACTTTATATTATTATTTATTTTTTTTACTTTATTTTTTATTTATATTTATTTTAATTTTTTTTTAATTTAGTTTAGATACTTATTTTAGTTTTTTTTTATTTTAGTGTTGGTTTTTTATTTTAGTTTATTTTTCAGGTTCAGGTTTAGGTTTAGGTTTATCTTTTAGTTGGGTTTGATTTTATTTTATTTTTAGGTTTAAGTTTTATTTTCATTTTTTTTAGGTTTAGTTTTTTATTTTATTTGTTTAGGTTTAGTTTAGGTTTATATTTTAGGTTTATTTTTTTATTTTATTTTTTTTAGTTTAGGTTTAGTTGTTTTTTTAGTTTCTTTATTTTATTTAGTATAGGGTTTAGGTTTAGTTTATTTTAGGTTTAGGTTTTTTTTAGTTTAGGGTTTAGGTTTTTTTTTATTTAATCTTATTTTTATTTTTAGGTTTATTTTTTAGGTTTAGGTTTTTATTTAGTTTTTTTTTTTATTTTCGATTTATTCTATGTTTATTTTATTTTTTATTTTATGTTTAGTTTTTTATTTTGTTTAGTTATTTTATTCTTAGGTTTATTTTATTTTTTAGATTAGTTTAGGTTTTAATTATTTATTTTAGTTTATTTATATTTCATTTTATTTATTTTTTAAGTTTAGGTTTAGGTTTTGTTTAAATATTTATTTATTTATTTTTTTTATTTATTTTAGGTTATTTATTTATTTATAGGTTTTATTTAATTTAGGTTTACGTTTTTTTTATTTATTGTATTTTTTAGGTTTTTTATTTAATTTATGTTTATGTTTTTTAGGTTTATGGGGTTTTAGGGTTTTAGGTTTAGGTTAGTGTTTGAGCTTTTAGGCTTTAGGGTTTGAGGTTTAGAGTTTAGGGTTTAGATTTAGTCTTTAGGGTTTAGTTAGTTTAGGTTTATTATTTAGGGTTTTATTTTAGGTTTAGGATTTGTTGGGTTTATAGTGAGTTTAGAGGTTAAATTTTATGATTTAGTGTTTAGTGTTTAGGGTTACAAGGGTTTAGGTTTTAGGTTTAATGTTTGGGTTTAGGCTTTAGAGTTTAGGGTCTTTATGGTTTAGCGTTTAGGGTTTAGGTTTGATTTTAGGGTTAGGGTTAGTGTTTTGGGTTTAGGGTTTTGATTTTAGGGTTTTATAGTTTAGGGTTTAGGGTTGGAAGTTTAGGTTTTTATTTTTTAAATTAAGTAAACTGGCAGGTTTAGATTTATTTAGTTTATTCTTTGTTATTTTAGTTTATTATATTTTTTATTTTGATTTAAGTTTATTTTTATTTTTATTTAGTTTAGCTTATCTATTTTAGGTTTTTTTATTTTAGTTTAGTTTTAAGGTTTAGGTTTAGGGTTAGGTTTATTTATAGTTTAGTTTTATTTTATTTAATTTT
Organism: Cymbidium sinense; assembly: GCA_021442155.1. Lineage (NCBI taxonomy): Eukaryota > Viridiplantae > Streptophyta > Magnoliopsida > Asparagales > Orchidaceae > Cymbidium > Cymbidium sinense. Next base: position 14,676 of record JAKCPB010000800.1, on the reverse strand, counting down.
TTAGGATTATGTTTTATTTTTTATTTTTTGGTTTAAGATTAAGTTTTTATTTTATTTTTTTAGATTTAGGTTTTAAGTTTTTATTTTAGGTTTAGTTTCAGGTTTTATTTTTTAGTTTAGGTTTAGGTTTATTTTTAGTTTATTTTATTTTATTTAGTTTTTATTTAGATTTAGGTTTTGTTTCTTTGTGGTTTTGGTTTAGGTTTTTATTTAGTTACATTCAGGGATGAAGACTTACTCTTAGGGACGATCGAATACAACCGCCTCTTTAAATTAAAATGGATCTTGGCGGTGCTATCAGGTTTGGTTGACCACGGTGTATTAGTCAACATTATGAGTCTAAGAACCCCTTGCTACTTGAGGATCAACATCTCAAACTCAAAAAGAAAGGATGATGTTGAAAGAATTCAATGAACAAGGCAAAAGGGCCTTGTGGTGTTTGTTTTTGGATGTGTGGGGGGGTGTACTTTTTGAGGTGATCGGGTTCAACATTGAGGTATGATGTAGTATCTCGAAAGAAAGAGGCATCACCCTATAATGGACCTGATCACATAATAAGGACTCTTAAAGCATGATGTGTCTTCGAATGTACTAGAGATTTTTTCCCTACTTTATATGGATGAATAAAGTAGGTTTTATATTAAACCAGGTTCTCAAGTTCTCTTTGGAAATAAGCCTCCATAGTTAATTACATCTTAGAAAATAAAATTTCTTAAGAATACTCTCGATTAAAGTAGACAATTATCATCTCCAAAGATTTCAAAGTTAGATTATGAGATGATTGGTTTTATTTGGAAAATAAATTGGAAAAGTTCAAGGAGAAGATTATTTTTGGAATCTAAATGAAATAACTAGGAAATGCTCATGATACTAGGCAACCTAGTGGGCAATCCAATCTATCCTATGGTTGGGCTTTCTAATTTTGAAGTTGAGGAGATTAATATGTTTTGAGTTGAAATTCAATTAGATTACTAGGGCTTATAATTCACCAACACAAGATTATGGGAATGCATAAGAGGTGAGGATTTATGCTCATACCCTGTAGGAAATAGATACCTCAGATCCTAAATCTAGGGAGCTTTAGTATGAGCTAAAGCACAACCTAAATCTAAGGATAGGTAGACATAAGGGTTTACTTCCATAAGAGAGAATAAATTGTTCAACTTCTAGACTTTTTAAGTGGTTGCCACTCCTCCTATGATTTTAAAATCATGTAGTCTGGACTTATGAATTGCAATATAGCTAGGGTAGTTATTTAATTAGAAAGAGACTAAAGTCCTAAATACACTCCCTAAGAGACTAGAGCATGTGTGGTATGAGCATATGACTTAATCTATAGATGCAAAAATTTTCAAATTTTATTTCATGTTATGGTTCAAATTAGCTAGAATAAGGTGTTCTCACCACGGATGCCCTCACAGATCAAAACATTCCTTTATCGTGCAAGGATGGAGATCATTCATGCTCAGAGAAAGAATATGCATGCATGATGTGAAACATACAACCATACAGAAGGGGTTGCTAAATCTTTTAATTATCTTATTTATGTCTTAGGCTTTATGATGAGGTTATGAGTTGTTTAAAATTCATTTATGAGTGATTAGTTAGGTAGAAAAGTTATTTTTATCCTAAGAGCGTAATATTATCCAAGCCACACATTAAATCATCAATCACTTAAGAAGCTATGTAAAGCATCAATCATTTAAGAAACTATGTAAAGCATGTCATCCTAATGCATAATGTAAACATAACATCAAACAATTATATAAACTATCATAAGGGAATAAAAGGCCGGTGTGGTTGGGTACCATCGTACAACCTGAAGAAAGAAAAGATGTGTAGCCGAGCTCTACCCTTATACAACCTAGAAAATAAATGAATAATTATAATTGTATTAAATGCTATGGGGGTCTTATTTCTTGATATCTCCATTTCTGATTTGGTTCCTTCTTTGATTTGGATGGTGCTTGCTTCAAAGGCATCACAGGGTACCCTAGGACAAAGCCTTCTATCCATTGCTCATCCTAATCCCTCATAGCACTAATCCTAATTCTTATTGCAAAAATTACATTTATGTGGGAAAAGTAAATCTAACTACACCTGTAAAATAGAGGTTAGCTAAATATACATATAATCCCAAGCAGTTGTATTTATAATTTGGACTTAGCACCCTACACATGGGTAACTAAGCCCACCTATCCTAACTTGGATTATGATTAAGGATTTAAGAAAATTATAAAAAGAACATTCACATTTATTTTTAAGCGTCCCTTAAGCATAATCCCTTGCAGTAAACATGATTAAGCTAATATTGGCCTATCATCAAGTCTATGAAGCATACACCCTAGCATCTAATCTAAAATAATATATCAAAAAACAAAATATACATCACATCATACACTATCCTAACTTAGAGCTAGAAGTGTGACTTAATTCTAATGTGTGTATTAAGGCTTGTGTGGTAAGTCTTGTTAGGCATTAGTGTTGTACTTTCTAAGTGTAGAAGGATTCAATTTAACATGAAAGGTTGATTTTACTTGAGGCAGTTTAATTGATTTGGGAATGTTAATTTGTGTTTTCTTTTGTTTCATTTGATTACACTTAGCAACTAAGTGTTATAAAGCGAGGAAAAGAGGATTGCCCTCTTTCATCCCTACCTTAATTCACTTTCTAAAGTATATTAATTTGATTTAGTTCTCTTTAGTGAATGGCTTAATAAATCATTTAATTAATCCTAAGTTTAGGTTCACTTTAAATAATCCTATCAAAATGAAAGGCACATCTTAAGATTAATTTAATTCAATTACTATGACATGACATATATTAAATCATTCCTTTCCATCACATGTAACATGCATATGATTTAATCTAAGTGTATCAATACATACACATATTTTAGCACTTAAATGATGAATGTATGTGTATGTTTAGAATTTATATCTTATTTGATTGAATTATTTAAACATATTAATTTAAAACTTTATCCAAATTCTTATACAAAAAATACATAAGAACAAAATTAAATAAGCATGTGCCGTTGTTAAACTAGGAAAGTGAGGTAATCAAATTACCTCCTTGTAGCTAAACTCATATTCTGGGATGTAGACTATATACCTTGGACCTCATTTATGCATTCAAACATATGTAAATTCATATGCATGAACATAGAAGTAAGCTCCAAATCATATTGCTAATTAATTCAACCACTTAGTCAATTATGAATGCATGCAATTTTAAGGTAAAATGGAATTTTATTTCACTAATCACATACACATATACATGTACAAAGATATAGGAAAGTATGTGTCATTGTTAAACTGGTGAAGTGAGGTAATCAAATGACCTCCTTAGGGCTAACTAAAGCCTCGTATTCCTGGGATGTCCACACTATACTTGCTTTTCTTGGACACACATGGGTGTATACATAAATGAGGGAAAAAAAACCATGCAAATATTATATATATTTTTTGATTTAATCATTTATATATATGAATTAAAGCTCTATCCAAATTCTAATGATGAAATACATAAGAATATAATCAATTGGGTACGTGCCATTGTTAAACTAGACAAGTGAGGTAATCAAATGACCTCCTTTGGGCTAGTTAATGCCTCGTGTTCCCAGGATGTCTAAAATATATACCCATTACCATTCAATCTTATATAAATCAACACATAAATAGAGGAAAGTGAGCTCAAGTTTCATACACTTAAGCTATAAGCACATGCATTTCTTATGTATTTATAACTAGCATCATAATGCATTATTATTCATTTATAAGCTTTTGAAAAATACATTTTGATTTAATAGTGATAATAACCATGAATATATTAAATTAAATCAACATATGCAAGCTTACATAAAGAAATTCATTTTATTTTACTTGATTTTGAAAAGATGGATGCATGAATTCAAATGGCATACCAAATTTAACATGATTGGAAAGAGGACAATCAAATATAAGCATGTGATTCATTCAACAAACTAGTTTAAGGACAATCAAATCAAATAAAGTTTATTTAAAAGCAAACCAAAGCATCTTTATTATTTACGTTTTGGATTTGATTTGATTTAAAAATAAGAAGAGAAATCATCACTTGTTGTTTTAAACCCATTCCCACATTAATGATTTTATTTAATTTAAAGAAATGTAATTAAGTTGATTTTATGGGTTAATTAAGTTGAACCCTTAATTAGATGAATTAATTACCCTTACCTATGTCACCTTAAAGTAATTAACTAAATAATTATGAGCCAACATGATATGCATGGAAAATAAACTTTGAATGATCCTAGGAAATAAAAGGGGCCTAATGCAATTGGCTCATGATTAATAGTTAATTAGATTAAGGGACTTAATTAATTACTCTTATGGTTTTCCACACATGTGAACTAACCTTAATTTCATTAAACTCCTTTAGGTTATTAAATACCTAAAAATCTACCCCATGATTTAATTAATTAAGATCTGATGTGATTATGATTTGAATTTGATTAAGTGATTTAATCAATTAGTTAAATCTTATTTAATTTCATTTTAAAAGGGTGAAATGAACTTAGGAAAGGGTCCCTATTCCTTAGTTCACTTACTTGTTGAACAATGATTAATAAACTTAATTAACCAATTTGTACTGTTCATGGGATTAATTAATCATTAATTCAAAAGTGTTAAGATTTATTTAGTTTCCTAATTAAGTGAGCAATAAATCCCAAGAAAATCATGAGGGTAGAATTCATCCCATTAACCAAATTTGGGATTAATTGCTCAAGTAAAGTAATTAAGCTAATTATTTTTGTAATTAAACTTTGCTTACTATTCAAAATTAGTTAAGATCATTTTAAATTAATTCTCTGAAATACCTGAGTATTTATTTGCATTTTATTTCTATGATTTTTATGATTTTTAGAAGTTTAACCATTAAAATGATTAATTAAGCCTAATTCCTTTTTGGTTACATGCATACTTTCCACATGGCAAGATTGGCTACTTAAAACTTATCAACTTAGCCTCATTGTGGCAAAGGCTTTCTCTCCATCATCATCTAAGATGGAATGGCTATGATTAATCCCCTTAATGGATTAAATAAGATCAATCTAGATCTAATCAAACCATTCATTTGATCAGTGAATGGATGGTGTGATCTAACATCATGAGTGAGGAGAATGGAGTCCATCATTGCTCACTTGATCGGCTTACCCAAGTTTGAATCAACTCCAAGGATTCCACACCTTCCGACATCAATGAGGGATCAACGGTCAAGATCACTAGATGGATTTCTTCAAAAAGCTCCAACCTTTTTTGCCTAAGATCAATTTTGGAAAGCATCCGCTCAAGATGGTGGCTCAAAAAATTAAAGCTTCATTTTGGTGGATGAAGCCTTGTTGAGTAACAATTGGATCAATTGATTGTTTCAAGGCCATGAACCAACAATTTAGTACTTTGGAAGTCCCACCTCGATGCTTAGAAGCTTGGAGATGATTTTTTTCTTGCTCAATGAGGCCTAGGGAAGGTGTTGTAATTTGAGTTTGATGGAGAAATGGGAGTGTCCTATTTGGATGAATGGCATTTTGATCGAGGAATGAGCTTGGGAGCTTAGGGAATGGCTCTAGCGGCTCATCTTGGGTAGCTAGGGCTCTAAGGAATGATTTTGTGTGTTTGAGTGGAAAATGAGTGTATACCCCCTTCATCTTGATTGATTGGGATGGTTTGGCTTCTAGTCCATCAACCATCTCAAGTCATGGGTGGCGAGGAGGAGGTTGTTGGCTTGGTTGGTTGAAAGTGTGGAGGTGGCTGCCAAAGAATCATGGGTGTGATGGGTTTCAAATGCTCAATGGGAGGTGAGGTGATTTCACCTCCGGGTCATTGGCGACCCAAACCACCTTAGGTCAGGTTGGAGTGTCTAGGTGCTAGGACCATTGGGGAGTACAAATGGGGAATGGAAATGACCACTTACATGTGATTTGTCTCATGTGATGCCCTTGACCCAAGAGTATAATGATCATTTGGCATTGATTTGATTTGGACAGATTTGAAATGAACCAAAGTGGGTTGCCAAATTTCAAGTCAATTGGAGTTGATTTGGTTGTTTTGGCTCAATTTACTAGGTCAAATTGGGTTATGTTGGGTCAAGTTGACCAATTGGTCAAAATTAGGTCAAGTTCATATGATCATTTGGGATGTTTTGGTTCAATAGGTTTGGTTTGGTTTAGATTTGATTTTGGCTCATTTTAATTCATTTGGGTCAAATGGGTTAAGTTATTTGACAAAATTGACCAAATTGGCTTGGGTTGGTGTTGGTTTGGGTTTAGTTGACCAATTGAAGATGATTGTAGGCTTTGGTTTCAATTAATTTGGATTTGGTTTTATTTAGGTCAACTTGAACCTTTAGGTCAATTTGGCTAAGTAGGTCAATTGGGTTCATTGGGTCCAATCATGGCTTTGGTCAAGTTCAATAATCAATTTGGAATGAACTTGAGCCATTGGTTAATCAATTTGGTTTATATTTTGATTTGACCCAATTTGGTCTTTTAGGTCAATTTGGGTCAACTTGGTCAAGAGGCCAATTGGGTTTTACTTTGACTCAATTGAAGGTCAAGTCATATTCAAATATTGATTTTGATTTGGTATGAATCATTGGTTTCAAGATTTGACTTAGGTTGTAATTTGGCTAGTTTGGGTTCATATGGGTTAAGGGTTGACTTGGTCAAATGACCAAGTTGACTTGGTTTGACCAATTTGTGATAATTGATCAACTTGGTGATCAATAATCATGATGAGGTTTTGATGCTTGGTTCAATCAATTTGGGTAGGATTAGAACTTGGCTCAAATAGGTCAAATTGGTGACTTTGGGTCAAGTGGACCAATTAAGTTTTGTTGGCTTGATTTTGGGTTGAGTTTGATTTAGTTGAGTTTATATATAGATTTGGGATTGATATATAAATTCAATTTTAATTAGTTCAAATGGGTTTTGGTTCATTTGAACATTTCAAGTCAAAGGTTAAGTTGGGTTTGACTTGGGTTGATTTTGGTTTGGCATGATTATATTTCATTTATATTTGTGAATATGATTGAAGGTATGATTGATTCATTAGAAAATCAATTGAATTTGGTTTTGGAATGAAGAATTTGGCTAAGTCCATGGAGTTGAGTCATGTGGCTTAGTTTGGATTTTGATTTGGTTTGATTTAGTTTTGATTATTTAAATGTATATTTCATTTAAATTTGTGAAGATGATTGAAAATATGATTGATTTGTGAAAATCAATGATTTGACTTGATTTGATTAAGATTTGGCTAAGTCCATGGGATAGGTCATATGGCTTAGGAAGGGTTTTGATTTAATTTGATTTAGTTTTGATCATTTGAATGTAGATTTGATTTATATTTAGAATGATTGAAAATATATGATTATGAGAAAATCAAAGATTTTGGATTGATTTGGATTAAGGCTAGTCCATGGGATAGGTCATATGGCTTAGGAAGGGTTTCAAGTTTGGATCATGGGCTTCAATCATTTGGTTTTGGAATTTGGGTTTGGATTTGGATTTGAATTTTATGTTTGAATTAAACTTGAGGTTTGGTTTGAGAAGGTGAACATGGATTTGGGTTGTAGGTGGATTATCCTAATATAACTAATGGTTAACCTTCTAAGTCTTTAGGCTTAGGTTAAGTGTTTATATTAAGTGTATATGACTAGGAAGTCTTAGTGTCTAGAAGACTCTATAAGATGGGAAGATTGAATCCACTCCAAAGTGAGGTCAGCACTTAGGCTCCATAGTGTTGCTTTGAGATAGATGATTGGAAAGCCAAGTTTCACATTATGACTGGATACATCTTTCTTTTGCTTGGGAGACCATGGATACATGAGAACAACATAGTTCCATCCTCTCTACATGTGTATGAAGTTATGAGGTGGGATCATCTACTTTGTAAGGAGATCTCAAGCCATTTATAGTTCGAATTGGCATATATGAGGATGCTTACTACCTCCCTCAAAATCAACAAGTTTATTCTGAACTTGGCCAAAGTTTAAAAATAAAAAGAAAAGAAAAGAAAAAAAAAGAAAAAGAAAAGAAAAGAAAAGAGAGAAATGAAAAAGAAAGGGAGCGAAATACTTGGAGGAAGTGAGCGACATTAGATTCCACCCAATTCATTACTCCATTGAACATATGGGTAGGGGACGACCTCCACGTAGAGGAAGAGGCGTTGATTAAATTCCAGGGTGGAAAACCTCCTTATTGGCCACCTAATAAGATATGTCTCATCCTATCCATATAGACTTAGAATCTAGTTCATAGGATGAGGCTTATATGGTTAGCACACCAACTCTTCTCAGTAGATTCCTTGGAGGTGACACTTGATAGATAGTGATGAAGATGGCTCCAAAGAAAGCATAAGTGTATCAAGTCTATATGTGAAATAGTTAGGCATTAGTTGGGAACCTTAGCTCCACTTTCCTCTCAAAAGCTGAGGTTTGGTAGTTAAGAAGCCCTAAGTCATCCATAGTGTGAAGACTTAGAGGTTCTTTTAAAGCATCATCCTCAAGTCAAGAAGTTGATGTAGAACTTGAGGATGATTCATATAAAGATTTAATAGAATTACCTTTTGATTGGTACTTGCCTTGTGTTCATAATTTAGCAAAGAAAGGGTTAATCCCACATATACTTGGTCAAAGCATAGGACTACTTTGAAAGAATATGGAAGAACAAATGCAAAAGCTCTCAATCAAGATGACTAGGATTGATTAGTGGTCGTCGATGATGATGATTACGCTTAGTCATCACCAATCATTTGGAATCGATAGGTTCTTTTTAATCACATTAACTCATATGAGGCGTGCTTAGAAACTCAAATGATCTAGATGATTTTGAAGTCAAAGATGCATGAGTTCAAAGAGATCAAGTCAACCATTGATGAGCTCAAATAAATCAACTTAGGAGCTAAAGAAGATCCACACTCGACATACATCAGTTCTTTGTTGAATGAAATTGAAACCAATGACTTAGTTAGGCCATTAATTGAGTTTAAGGACTGCTTTGCATGGAGTTATGAAGAGATGCCTGGATTGGCTCCTGATGTAGTGGTCCATAAACTAGTGATAGAGCCTACTAACCCTATAAAGTAAGCTCCTAGATGCATGCGATTAGACATAGAATAATAGGTCATTTATGAAGTCAAGAAACTGATCTTGGCTTCATCAGAAAAATACCTTACCTTGTTAGTAAATCATCCCAAAGAAAAAAATGGCCAAATTCACATATGCATCAATTTTAGATTTAAATAAGGCATGTCCAAAGATGAATTTCCACTACCAATCCCGAGCTGATGGTGGACATTGCCTCGTCTCATGCAATCTTCTCTTTCATGGATGGCTCATCTAGATATAATCAAATAAAGATGGCCCAAGATGAAAACATTACTTTTAGAAATCCGATGAAATCTATTGCTATAAGGTCATGCCTTTCAACCTTAAAAATGATGACATAGCGAGCTATGACTCTGTTGATGAACTCATTCATCATCAAGTCAGTGTTATGTCGATGATCTCATGGTCAAAGTAGAAAAGGAAGACCATCTCTTTGACTTGAGAGAGTTTTTGAGCGTTAAGATAATTTAACCTCAAAATGAACCCCTGAGTGTGCATAGCTTAGGAAATTCCTTGGGTTTGTTGTCCCACTGGAATCGTCAATCCAAAAGATCAAGGCGATATTAGAAATGACACCCCCAAAAGTTTAACTCAACTCGGATCATTCAAAGGGCGGTAGGCATCTAAGATGCATTATATCCAACTTATCGAGAAGATGTCAACCATTCTAGTACTTGTCAAAAGGATGCCAAGTTAGTGGGATGATAAGTGTGAGCATTCAAGACATCAAGCATTACTTGATTCATGTCATCTCATTGCTATTTTAGATGACTCCCTTGGTGCTTTGTTGGCCCAAGCCAATGATGAAGGAAAATGCACTCTACCTCATTATCTAATCCCTCTTGAGGCTAATTATCCACCCATTGAGAAGCATTGTAGCTTTAATCTTTGCATCCCAAAGCTACACTACATGCTTCTCATGGTGAACTTAATCTCTATCATCAATCCACTATAGTATCTCATGAGATGACTGACGCTATCAGGATGGTTGGCATGACGTCCATGATCCTCTCATAGTTTGACATTACCTTTGTATCCCTCAATGCGGTTAAAGGATAAGAGCTAGCGGATTTATTAGCAGCACACCCACTTCTTGTTGACTTTTCTCTTAGTGATGATTTACTCGATCAACAAATCATGAACATAAGGGATAGTAGCATTCACCACTAGGAGATGTACTTTGATGGTGTGGCTTTCTCACAAAGAGGAGAAGAAAATCTACTATTCCGGGAAAGGCGGGGTAGGAATAGTTCTCTTAACTCTGACCACAATGTGATGAGATTCTCATATCATCCAATCCTTGCACAATAATAAAGCTAATATGAGGCTCTATTGTCAAGAGTTAGTCATTACTCTAAGCATCCAAGAACATCAACATCTTGGGATTCTTAGCTAGTTATCAACAAATCATTGGGTCTATAAGGTTAAAAGCTCCATCACTACCAAGTACACCATGAGTTGTTGGCCCAAATCCTAGAGGTTACCATTTATAAGATTCCTTAGAGAGAATCATGTATGCTTTAGCCAAGCTTGCCAAGGTTGTATGGAGGATGAGTCCATATCAATAAAGTCCAAAATAGACAAGTCTTATCCTTATTGATATTGAACTCATCAAAAGTACTCTCTTGAAGGGAGGTTGGCATTGCTAAGAAGGATGAGGAGTTATATTAGATGCAACCATTCATGGATTACCTAAATAAAGGTAAACTACCTCAAAAGAATTCTCAAGCCCATCAGATGAAGTACAGAGCACTTTCCTATGCTCCTGTGGATGGTGTCTTATACCGACTGTCTTTCAGTCATACGTGGTTATGTTGTTTAGACAAGCATAAAGTCCATAAGATCATGATCGAGGTACACTCAGGATTATGTGGAGCCAACCAATCTGGTCTGAAGATGAAAGCTAAGATCAAGAGACTAGGATACTACTAGCCATCGATAATCAAAGATTGCATGGATACTGCGTGCCAATGTCAAATACATTGTCCTACACCAACCACCCAATATTCTACATCCTACATTAGCCTCATGGCCATTTAGTGTTGGGGTAGACATAGTGTGGGTCATCCTTATTCATCCAAGGGTCATCATCTTAGTTTCTACTTTTCCAAATGGGTGAAGATGATTCTAGAGGTCATACTCGGCATGTGCTCTAGAACCATATTGTATAGGTTAGTGCCTCGATGAATATATATGATAATGGTACATTCAAGAGCGAGATCAACAACTTTGCCAGACATAGCATAGATTGGAGATATTCTACCATCAACTACAGGGAAAACTTAGCGAGAAGCCTTCAACAAAACTCTCATCCAAATACTAAAGAAGACACTGACAATAATACGATAGTGGCATTAGTAGTTAGTTGTTTGAGCCTGCACCACATATAGAACTCCAACTCATTATACTCCTTTTTGCTTAGTGTATTGGTCTGAAGCTATTCTACCATTAGAAGTTCAACTCCCATCACTAAGGATAGTTGTATAAAGATCACAATAGCAATGCCAAGTTGTAGAAGAGCTCAAAGGTTTGGAGGAGAGATGCTGTGGCATGCCAAAACCTTGAGTTGTACAAAGCTAAAATGATTCAAGCTCACAATAAGTTGGTTTTATCCTAGAGCTTTTCAAGTAGGAGAGCTTATTTAGTTCTAAGGAGGGATTATTTCTTGTTAGATGGGAGGCACGTTTGAACCCACTTGGGAAGGCCCTTTTGGAGAGAAATACCAAAGAGGATCTTATCGACTTATTAATCATAAGGAGAGCAATGCTTCCAATCAATGGTTCTACTAAAAAGAAATATTATAAATCATGTTTGAAAATAATTATCATCAATGAAAATTCCATTTCAAATTCAATCTCTTCCATGTTGAAAGTATTCTTATTTTTGAATCTACCACGATGTGTTTAGAGTAGGTGTAAGGAACTAAAGTAGAGTTTTATCCTTCATCGACATAACACAAACACAAACTACACACAAACATATAAAACAAACACATATCTTTTATCTTGGGATACTCTGAGTTGAGATACACCCCAACTACTCACTCGAGTACTCTAGGTCGGCTATGCTACCCAAGTGTGTCACCCCAATGGTCTTCTTGCTTTGGAGGATGTAAGTATTCTAAATTTTCCTTCCTTACTTATCCACTACACACTGACGAGTGCCTTCTTAGTTTCATATGCCTTACTTTGTGGCTGGTAAGCTACCTCATGTTGGCTTCATTTAAGAGGATGTGAGTCTACATGCTTTCTTCATGGATTAGCCTTGCCTTTGTGTCAAGTATATTTGAGGTTTAGGATAAGTCCCCTAGTAGCTCCTTCCCTCATGGCTTTAAGTCTGGTCGATCTTTCCTCGAGGCTCCTTAGTAGTCACTCTAGGGATAGCATATGTCTCGATGAGACTATCCGATGATTAGTTCCATTTGGAAAGTTATAAGCCTACACACTTTCTTTTATATTGATCATTGCACACCGCACCTTAGGTTGGTTGGTTCTCACTATGCGATGGATACACCACTCATGCTAATGGATACACCTTAGGTTGGTTGATTCTCGTATTTTAGGATAAACCACTCATGGCAGATGTAAGTTTGCTACACTTTCTCCTTAAGTTGGCCATCATACACCTATAAGCTTTCTTTTCCAGGGCTCAGGATAATGCCCACAAGCCATCCCCAGCACTATATTTGGATCACACCCATTTAGACACAGGATACTCCAGTTGGGTTCCCTTTCAGTAACCACCCTATGGTTAGAGAATCCATCCTGGATGTGTAGATTCTCCCTTGGTCCAATAAATCTAAGATAAGTCAAGGTGATATAGCCATTCTCTTATGGTCCCTTCCCACACCAATAGGGTCCACAAACATATAAATAAAATATATATTCATGGATTAGGAGGACACCCGGTACCTTTTCTTAGCGGGCATCCTATCTTTAGGCGTGCAAAACTCCTTATAAGAAGAATCATCTACTCTTGAGTTAATATAAGTCCCATGGCATTCACTTAGTAGTCTCCCTAAGTTGAGTTGATTTATTGTGCTACCAGTGGTAATTCCTTGCTTTAGAAGATGTAAGTCTACTGCCTTCTTCTCACAATTGCACAGAAAGGCAACTTAGGTTATTATCTCTACCCCATCTAGTAGACTATCCCTTTGGATTTGTAAATGAGATAAGATATATAGCCCCTTCTCATGGGTCCATCGCACATCACATGGTCCATAAATTCAATCTACCAAATTTGATCAAGCTCACAACCCCAGTGGTTATGCCCTCAATTGAAAATCAAACTAAACCTAACAAAACATATCAAATCACATGAAATTAAGATAAAATTAATCATGACTTTTTTTTAGTTGACATAAGTCCCGACATTCACTCGAGTCTAGGTCGATTTTATTATGTGCATCAAAAGGTCACCCGGATGTTGTTCCTTGCTTTGGAAGATGTAAGCTTGTTAGACTTCTTCCTAGCATAGTGTTTACCAAAGGCAACCCCTGGTTGGTTAGCTCTATCCCGTGGGATAGACTATACTTTTATTTGTAAACGAGGTAGGTCAAGGATATATAGCCCCTTCTTAGTGGGTCCATCGCACACTGATAGGGTCCATACATTAACTCAGATTAAATTAAACTAAATATGATTTTCTCCAGTGTAGTTAAATCACACCCTTTTCCTCAGTGGAGCCCCAAATCATATATAAACAAGTCAAGCAAAGAAATTAAATTCAAAACCAACCTCCCTAGTGGAGCTAAATTAAACCAACTCCCCCAGTATAATCTAAATCAAAGAAATCCAACCAAACTCTTATTTCTAGTGGATACATCTCCAAACAATTCTATGAAATCAAACTCAAATCCCAATCCTCAGTGGATAGCCTGAACCTGCTTCCCTAATGGAAGGTTCATATACCCAATCCCCAATGGACTCGAGCCCATATCTCTAGCAAATATGCCTCCACATCAATCAAAAAAAATAAATTAAAGTTGATTTGATCTTAATCCTAGGTGTATTATAGATTTTTATCCCCAACGGATCTTCTTTCTACAAATCATATAATCAAATCAAATTCAAACCTTATCCCCAACATTTTCTTCTTCTATCGTCATAGACCCTCACATGTCATGCCAATGCATGTGTGATCCCTTAGCAGATATCCCTCTATGTCCTTGACGTAGAATTCTAATCAAATATTCTTTCTTCTCTTATGCACACCTTTAATACTTAAATGAAAAAGCCTAAAAATGTATTTGTTCAACCTTCAAATTAACATTTTTGTGAGTTTTTACCTAATTTATTATAACAAAAGTAAAATATTCTAAAATGTATAATAACATTTAGTAACACACCACCACATTCATATCTATGTGAAGTTATATTGTTATGTACATTATATTATAATATGCTTTCATATAATTTATTATCTTGCATTACACCTTAAAATGAATCACTTTAAGAAAAATAAAATAAAATTTAGTTAAAAATGGAACATTTATTTTGGATGCAAAATTTTGTTCTTTCGATTAAATGA
>JAKCPB010000799.1:0-54089 GCA_021442155.1 Cymbidium sinense | reverse complement strand
GGTTTGTAGTTTTAGGGTTTGTGGTTTAGGGTTTAGGGTTCAGGTTTAGGGTTCAAGTTTTAGTTTAGGGTTTAGGGTTTTGTTTTTTTTTAACTGAGAACAAATTCAAATTCAACATTTCTCCTTTTTGATTTCATCAACCAAGTAACAAACTAGGGAACTAAGGTAATCAAATGACCTCCTGTGTGCTAGCTAAAGCCTTGTGTTCCTAGGAGGTTCAGAATATATACTCATTAGCATTCTATCTTATATAAATCAACACATTAAGCTATAAGCACATGCATTTCTTATGTATTTATAACTAGGATCATAACACATATTATTATTCATTTATAAGCTTTTGAAAATACATTTTGATTTAATAGTGATAAAAGCCATGCTTATATTAAATTAAAACAACACATGCAAGCTTACATAAAGGAAGTCTATTTTATTTTACTTGATTTTGAAAATATGGATGCATGAATTCAAATGACATACCAAATTTAACATGATTGGAAAGAGGAGAATCAAATATAAGCATGCGATTCATTCAATTAAACTAGTTCTTAAGGATAATCAAATCAAATAAGATTATTGAAAGCAATCCAAAGCTTCTTTATTAATTAGGTTTTGGATTTGATTTGATTTAAAGAGGAGAAGAGAAATCATCACTTGTTGTTTTAAACCCATTCCCACATTAGTGATTTGATTTAATTTAAGGAAATGTAATTAAGTTGCTTTTATGGGTAAATTAAGTTGAACCCTTAATTAGATGAATTAATTACCCTTACCTATGTCACCTTAAAGTAGTTAACTAAATAATTATGAGCCAACATGATATGCATGGAAAATAAACTTGCAAATGATCCTAGAAAATAATAATGCAATTGGCTCATGATTAATAGTTAATTTGATTAAGGGACTTAATTAATTACTCTTATGGTTTTCCCCACACATGTGGACTAACCATAATTTCATTAAACTCCTTTAGGTTATTAAACACCCAAAGATCTACCCCATGATTTAATTAATTAAGGTCCGATATGATTATGATTTCAATTTGATCAAGTGATTTAATTAATTAGTTAAATCTTAATTAATTTCATTTTAAAAAAAGGGTGAAATGAACTTAGTGAAAGGGGTCCCAACCTTAGTTCACTTACTATTGAACAATGATTAATAAACTTAATTAACCAATTTGTTACTATTCATGGGATTAATTAATCATTAATTAACTTAAAAGAATAGTTAAGGTTTAATTAGTCAATTTTTCTAATTAAGTGAGCAATAAATCCCAAGACAATCATTGGAGGCATAGGTCATCCCATTAAATTAACCCACAAAAATTTAATTACTCAAGTAATTAAGGAGTACTAATTAATTAATTTTAATTAAACTTAATTAAACATTAATTACTAATCAAATATAGTATTTATAAGTATTTATTTCTATGATTTTTATAATTTTAGAAGTTTTGACCATTAAAAATGATTAATTAATCCTAATTAAAGCCTAATCTTGTTGACGCCACTTGGCGCACTGACGCGGGGCACTTTCCAATTAGCACCGCAGGATTGGCTACTTAAAACTTATCCTACTCAAAGACCTAATGGCGGATGCGCTTTCTCGTCATGGATGATTTCGCTCATCGCTTGATTTAAGATCGACACTATGATTAATCCCACGCTTAATAGATTAAATCAATCGATCTAGTAGATCTAATCACCACCGCTCATTCAATCACGCGTGGAATGGACCGGTGTGATCTAACGCCATGAGTGAGATTGGAGTCCCCACCATTGCTCACTTGATCCGAAGCTACCCGAAGCTTAGATCAACTCCAAAAGGATCCCACACCTTCACAACATCGATCGAGGGGATCCAAAGATCACATGAAATATAAAAGTTTTCTTCAAAAGCTCCAACCCATTCTTGCCTAAGGATCGCTTTGAAAGCATACCTCACTGGAGCTCAAGATTGGCTCAAATGATTAAGGAAGCTTCACTTAGTGGAGATGAAGCCCTGTTGAGCAGAATTCGATCAATTCATCGATGTTTGCTTGAAGGCCACAAATTGATGATTTGGAGCTCGACTTTGATCAAAGTCCCACCTCCGGTGCTCAAGAAGTTTGGGAGATGATTCGTTCTTTCTCAATGAGGCCTAAGGAAGATGTGTGAAAAGTTAATTTGAGTTTGATGGAGAAATGGAGAAGTTACATCAGAAATGGGAGTGTCCTATTTTGAGACGGATGAAAATGGTATTTTTTTTAACCAAGGAATGATATTGGGAGCTTATTGAATGGCTCTAGCACATCTTGTAAGGGCTATGAGGAATGATTTTGTGTGTGTTAAGTGGAAATGAGAGGGTGTATACCCCTTCATCTTGATCCAATGGGATTAGTTTGGCTTCTAGTGGTCCCACCATCTCGTGGGAGTCGTGGTGGTAGGAGGAGGTGAGTTGGCTTGCTTTGTTGGTTGAAGGTGTGGAGGGCCAAGGAGGAATCATGGGTTTCATATGGGTTTCAGATGCTCCAATGGGAGGGTGAGGTGATTTCACCTCCCATGGTCATGGCCACCCAACCACCCCTGGGCCAAGTTGGGCAAGTGTCTTAAGTGCTTAGACCATCAGAGAGTACCAAATGGCCAAGGAATGGAAATGACCACTTAAATGGGTGATTTGTCGCATGTTATGCCCTTGACCTAAGGGTAGAATTATTATTTGGCTTTGGATTTGATTTGGGTAGATTTAAAATGAGCCAAAAGTGGGTTACCCCAAATTTCTAGTAGTTGATTTGGTTAGGTTTTTCTCAATTTGACTCATTTAGGTCAAATTGGGTTAGGTTGGGTCAAGTTGACCAATTGGTTAGGTCAAACCAAAGGTTGGGTCAAGTTCATATGATTATTTGGGATGTTTTGGTTCAATTGGTTTGGTTTAGTTTGGCTTAGATTTCATTTTGGCTCATTTGAATTCATTTGGGTCAAATGGTTTAAGTTTGACCAAATTGGCCAAATTAGCTTGGGTGTGTTGGTTTGGGTTTAGTTGACCATTGAAGATGATTGTAGGTTTTCAATTAATTTGGATTTTTGATATAAGCCAACTTGAATCTTTAGGTCACTTTGGTAAGTTGTTCAATTGGGTTTAATTGGGTACAATCATTACTTTGGTCAAGTTCAACAATCAATTTGGAATGAACTTGAGCCATTAGTTGCAATCAATTTGGTTTATATTTTTATTTGACCCAATTTGGTCTTGAGGTCAATTTGGGTCAACTTAGGTCAAGAGGGCCAATTGGGTTTGGTTTGACTCAATTGAAGGTCAAGTCATATTCAAATATTGATTTTTATTTTGTATGAATCAATGGTTTCAAGGGATTTGTCTTAGTTACAATTTGGCTTGGGGTTCATATGGTTAATGGGTTGACTTGGTCAAATGACCAAGTTGACTTTTTGGATAACAATTGATCAACCTAGTCAACAATCATGATGGGAGGTTTTGATGGGCTTGGTTCAATCCAATTTGAGTAGGATTAGAACTTAGCTCAAATAGTCAAATTGGCCACTTTGGGTCAAGTGGACTAATTGGTTTAGTTAACTTGATTTTGGGTTGAGTTTGATTTAGTTGAGTTGGATTTGGGATTGATATATAAATTCAATTACTAGCTTGGATTCAAATGGGTTTTGGTTCATTTGAACATTTCAAAAGGGTTAAGTTTGGTTTGACTTGGGTTGATTTTGGTTTAGCTTGATGATTGTAGATTTCATTTATATTTGTGAATATGATTGAAGGTATGATTGATTCATGAGAAAATCAATTGAATTTGGGTTTTGGAATGAAGGAATTTGGCTAAGTCCATGGAGTTGGGTCATGTGCTTAGTTTGGATTTTGATTTGGTTTGATTTAGTTTTGTTGATTTAAATGTATATTTCATTTAAATTTGTGAATATGATTGAAAATATGATTGACTTGTGAGAAAATCAATTGAGTTTGACTTGAGTTGGATTAAGATTTGGCCAAGTCCATGGGATAGGTCATATGGAGAAGGGTTTTGATTTAATTTGATTTAGTTTGATTTAGTTTTGATCATTTTAATGTAGATTTGATTTATATTTAAGAAGATGATTGAAGATATAAATTCATTTTGGGAAAATTAATTGATTTTGGATTGATTTGGATTAAGATTTGGCTAAGTCCATGGATAGGTCATGGCTTAGAAGGGTTTCAAGTTTGGATTTGATCATGGGCTTCAATCATTTGGTTTTGGAATTTTGGTTTGGATTTGGATTTGAATTTGATGTTTGAATGAACTTGAGATTTGGTTTGAGAAGGTGAACATGGAATGGATTTGGGTTGTAGGTGGATTATCCTAATCCCTAAAGCATAACCTAGTCCTATGGTTAACCCTTCTAAGTCTTAGGCTTAAGTGTGTTTACCTAATTGTTAGAAGTGTCTTATGACTAGGTAAGTCTTAGTGTCTAGAAGACTCCCAAGTCTAAGATGGGAAGATTGAATTCACACTCCAAAAGTGAGGTCAACAGCCTCTCCATAGTGTGCCCTGAGATAGATGATTGGAAGACCAAGCCAAGTTTCACATTATAGACTCATATACATCTTTCAAAGCTTTACTTGGGAGACCATGGATACATGAGAACAACATAGTTCCATCCTCTCTACATACAAGTTCGTGAGAGGTGGTATCATCTACTATGTCAAAGGAGATCTCAAGCGATTTATAGTTCATGAGGTCGGTATATATGAGGATGCGGCTTACTACCTCCCTCAAAATCAACAATTATATTCTCGCAAACTTGGCCAAAGTTTAAAAATAAAAGAAAAAGAAAAAGAAAAAGAAAAAAGAAAGAGAAAAAGAAAATAAAAGGGAGCGTAAATAGACTTAGAGAAGGAAGTGGAGCCTAACATTAGATTTCATCCACAGTTCGTTACTCCATTAAAACATATGGTTAGGATGACTTGACCTCCACTGTAGAGGAAGAGGCTTGAGGCATCCTGTGGGTGAAAACCTCTTATTGGCTACCCAATAACATATGTCATAGCTACTGAGTACACTATTATCCATATAGACTCTAGTTCATAGGATGAGTCTTATATTTACACACCGCCCACTCTTAGTAGTGGATTCCTTTGAGGTTAAACTTGAGCTAGAATGAAGACCGATCCAAAGCAAAGCATAAGTGTATCAAAGTCTATATGTGAAACAAGTTAGGCATTAGTTTGGAACCTTAGCTCTATCCCCACTTTCATCTCCAAAAGTGAGGGTTTGGTAGTTAAGCCCCTAAGTCATCCACGTGTGAAGACTCGTGAGGTTCTTTCGGGAGCATCATCCTAAAGTTAAGAAGTTTATGTAGAACTTGAGGATGATTCATATAAAGATTTAATAGAATTACCTTTTGATAGGCACTTGCATTGTGTCCATAATTTAGCAAAGAAAGGGTTAATCCCACATACTTGGTCAAAGCATAAGTCAGACTACTTTGAAAGAATATGGAAGAACAAGTGCAAAAGCTCTCAATCAAGACCGAGACTAAGATTTGGTACAGTGGGTCCAATTGATGATGACGATTACTACTTAGTCATCAAATCATTTGGAATTGATAGGTTTTTTCAAATCACATTAACTCATATGAGAGTTGTGCTTAGAAACTTCGATGATCTATGATTTTCAAGTCAAGGATGCACCGCCAGAGTTCAAGAAGAGAGATCAAGTCAACCATCGATGAGCTCAAGGAATTCAACTTAGAACTAAAAGAATATCCATGCTCGACATACATCAATTCTTTGTTGAATGAAATTGAAACCAATGACTTAGTCAGGCTATTGATTGAGTGTAAGGACTATTTTGCATGGAAGAAGAGATGCATAGATTAGCTCACGTAGTGGTCCATAAACTAGAAATAGACTACGCTAACCCTATCAAGCAAGCTCCTAGATGCATGCAATTAGACAGAATAATAGTCATTTATGAAGTCAAGAAACTAATCAATGTTGGCATCATTCGAGAAGAAAAAATACCCTACCGGTTAGCCAAAGATCATCCCGTTAAGAAAAGAATGACCAAATTCACATATGCGTCGATTTTAGGGATTTAAATAAGGCATGTCCAAAAGATGAATTTCCACTACCAATCCCGGAATTGATGGTGGACATTGCCTCATCTCATGCAGTCTTCTCATTCATGGATGGCTCATCTCGATATAACCAAATAAAGATGGCCCCTAAAGATGAAAGAAACACTACTTTTAGAACCCCGATCAAATCTATTGCTATAAGGTCATTACTTTCAACCTTAAAAATGTCGATGGTACATACCAATGCTATGATTTGAATCTTCATGAACTCATTCATCATCAAGTTGAGTGCTATGTCGATGATCTTATATTAGAGAAAATGAATACCATCTCTTTGACTTGAGAGTAGTTTTTGAATAGTTAAGATAATTTATCCTCAAAATGAACCACCTGAATTGTGCATTCGGAGTAGCTTTAGTGAAATATCCATTGGGTTTGTTGTCTGACACTAGAGAAATCAAAATCGATCCGGAGAAGATTAAGGAGATATTAGAAATGCCGCCTCCTAAAAGTTTAACTCAACTCAGATCATTCCAAGGGTGGTTGGCATATCTAAGATGCTTTATATCCAACCTATCGAAGATGTCGCATTCTCAACTTGTTAAAAAAGTATGCTAATTTCAAGTGGGATGATAAGTGTGAGCATGCCTTCAAGACATCAAGCATTTGATGATGTCAGCCTCTAGCTCTATCCCGTCTCATACTTTACACTACTACATTAGATGACTCCCTTGGTGCATTGTTGGCCCAAGCCAATGACAAAGGGGAAGAAAATGCACTATACTACCTCAGCCGTCATCTAATCCCTGCTCAAGCTAATTATCCACCCATTGAGAAGCATTGCCTAGCTTAAATCTGCATCCCAAAAGCTACAACACTACATGCTTTCATAAGGTGAACTTAATCTCTATAATCATCCACTATATATCTCATGACACCAAAGCTATATCGCGGTTGCACATATGGTCCATGATCCTCTCATAATTTGACATTACCTATTCTACGTGGAAAGGATAAGCACTAGCAAATTTCTTAGCAAAGACACCCACTTCCTCACTTCTCTCTTAGATGATCTCCCCGATGAACAAATCATGAACTTATGGGATACTAGCATTCATCATTGGGAGATGTACTTTGATGGTGCGTCTTCCTCTCAAAGAGGAAAAGAACCACAATCTACTATTCCAGGAAAGGCAAGGGTAGGAATAGTTCTCTTAACTCCAGACCATGATGTGATGAGATTCATATCATCTATCCAATCCTTGCACCAACAAAAGCAATATGAGGCTCTTCCGATCTGAGTTAGCCATTACTCTAAGCATCTAGAACATCAACATCTTTGGGATTCTCAACTAGTTATCAACCAAATCATGGTCCTATAAGGTTATAAAGCTTGAGCTCCATCACTACCATAAGTACACCATGGAGTTGTTGGCCCAAATCCCAGAGGTTACCATTTATAAGATTCCTCGAGGAGAAAATGTTGTAGTGTATGATTTAGTCAAGCTTGCTAAGGAGTTGGCAAGTCTGGAGGATGAGTCCATATCAATAAAGATCTAAAATAGACAAGTATTATCCCTTACTGATATTGAAATCTTCAAACAGTACTCTCTTAAAGAAGAGGTTTCCATTGCCAAGAAGGATGAAGAGTTAGATTAGAGGAAACCATTAATGGATTACCTAAATAAAAGAAAACTACCTCAAGAGAAGTCCCAAGTCCATCGATGAAGTAGAGAGCACTTTCTATGCTCTTGTGGATGTGTCTTGTAGTCTTCATCACATGTGGTTACGTTGTTTAGACAAGCATGAAGCCCGTAAGATCATGATAGGTACACTCGATTATGTGAAGACAACTAACTGGTTCAAAGATGAAAGCCAAGATCAAGAGACTAGATATTATCATCGATGATCAAAGATTGCATGGATATGAAGGCTACCAATGTCAAATACATAGTGTGGTGCTACACCAACCACCCAACATTCTGCATCTTACATTGGCCTCATGGCTATTCGAGTGTTTCGGTTCCGATATAGTGGGTTTGATTGATCCTCCTTTCTCCAAGGGTCACGTTCATCTTAGCTACTCGACTACTTTTCCAAATGGGTGAAGGATATTTTGTTGAGGTCACAAAGATGTGCTCTAGTTTTTAAGAACCATATTATTTATAGGTTCGAGTGCTGATGAATTATATCGATAATGGTACATTCAAGAGCACCGAGATCAACAACTTTGCCCAGAGACACAACATAGATTGGAGATATTCTACCATCAACTACCGGAGGGAAAATGGCTTAGTAAAATCCTTCAAAAAAGCCCTCATCCAAATATTGAAGAAGACACTCAACAATAACAAGTGATAGTGGCATGAGTAGTTAGTTGAAGCCTTGTGGGCCTACCACACATATATAGAACTCCAACTTTATCTACTCCTTTCTCTTTAGTGTATGGGTCTGAAGTCATTCTACCATTAGAAGTCCAACTCCTATCACTAAGGATAGATGGGTAGCAAGATCACAACAAAGTAACATAAAGTTGGTTAGAAGAGCTCAAGGTTTGGAGGAGAGTGGCATATGCCAAAACCTTGAGTTGTACAAAGCTAAAATGATTCAAGCTCATAATAAGTTGGTCCATCCTAGAGCTTTCCAAGTAGGAGAGCTTATTTTAGTTTTAAGGAGACCGCTTGCCCATCGTAAAATGGGAGGCAAGTTTGAACCCACTTGGGAAGGCCCTTTCATAGAGAAGGCCTACCAAAGAGGATCTTATCCTCATTAATCATAAGGGAGAGCACCCAATGCATCCAATCAATGTACTCTACTTAAGGAAATATTATAAATCATGTTTAAAAATATTTATCATCACTGAAAATTCCATTTTTAATTCAATCTTATCCATGTTGAAAGTATTTTTGTTTAAGAATCTTCCATGATGTCTAGAGTGTAAGGAACCCGTCATGCCTATCCTTCATCAATACAACACTAAAACTACACACAAGCATATAAAACAAACACATATCTTTTATCTCAAGCAACTCTAAATTGAGATAATGCCCCAATGGCACTCATCACTCATTAATGCTCTAGGTCGCCGATGAGCTACCCTACTAGTGTGTGTGTCACCCTAGTGGTCTTCTTACTTTGGATGTAAGTCGTAAAGTTTCTTCCTTACTTTTCCACTACATCAAAGAGTGCCTTGTTAGTTTGGTATGACATACCACGTATGTGTAAGCTACCTCATGATGGCTTCATTTAAGAGGATGTGAGTCTACTATGCTTTATTCTTGGATTAGCCTTTGTGCACTGACTGAGTCAAGTTTCTTTGAGGTTTAGGATAAGTCCCCTAGTGGCTCCTTCCCTCCCTTCAAGTCTGGTCCAGCCCCTTCCTCGAGGCCCCTCCTTAGGTCGCCTAGGCCGATAGCATCTGTCCCACCAACGATAGACTATCCTGATGATCAGTTCCACTTGGAAAGTTGTAAGCCTACATGCTTTCTTTCTAGATTGATTGCACATCGAAAAGGCACCTTAGTTAGTTGGTTCTCACTATGCTGATGGATACACCACTCATGTTGATGGATACACCTTAGATTGGTTGGTTCTCACACCTTAGATACACCACTGGCAAATGTAAGTGCTATGATTTCTCCTTGATTTGGCCACTATACACTATAGCTTTCTTTTCTAGGCTCAAGATGACACCGCAGTACCTCCATGTGGACACTATATTTGGATCACATCCTTTGACCCCATTTAGACTACCGTTACCATTAGATTGACCATTTTCCCAAGTAACCACCCTATGGTTGGAGAATTTGTACTGTGGATGTGTAGATTCTCCCTTGGTCTAGTAAATCTAATATAAGTCAAGGATGACATAGCTCCTTCTCAGTGTAGTCCCTTGCACACCAACAATGTCAATGAAAACATATAAACAAAATATATATTCACTCATGGATTAGAGGACACTCTAACCTTTTCCCAAGCGTGCATCCTATCTTTAAAGCAAAGGTCAACAAAACTCCTATAGAATTTCTAACTACTTGAGTTGATATAAGTCCCCAAAACATTCACTCAGACGCCCTAAGTCAGTTTGATTTTTGTTACCAACATGTCACCCAATAGTTGTTCCTTGCTTTATAAGATGTAAGTCTATGCCTTCTTCCTATAGCTGCATAATCGAAAAGGAAACCCTTAGGAGCTAGCTCTACCCCATGACCGAGACTATCCCTTTGGAATTGTAAATCGAGATAGGACAAGTCCGATATAGCCCTTTCAGTGTCCATCGACACACCACATGGTCCATAAATTAAATCTATCAAATTTGATCGAGCTCACATCCCCAGTGGATATGCCCTCAATTTGAAATCAAACTAAACCAAATAAACCATATCAAATCACATGAAATTAAGATAAAATTAATCTTGACTTCTTTTGAGTTGACATATGTCCCCACCAACATTCACTAGTCGCCCTAGGTCAGGTTTGATTTGTTGTGCATCCAATAGGTCACCCAAGTAGTTGTTCCTCACTTTGGAAGATGTAAGTCAATGCCTTCTTAGTATACATAAATAAAGAAACTAAAGAAACTACAGTTTCCCTTTGAATTTGTAAACTGGTGTAGGTCATTGATATAACCCTTCTAGGTCCATCACAGGGTCCATACATTAACTCATTAAATTAAACCCAATTTGATTTTCCCAATGGAGTTAAATCATACCCTTGAAGCCAAATATCATATATAAACAAGTCAAAACAAATCAAATTCAAAACCAATCTAGTGGAGTCAAATTAAACCAACTCAAGAATTTCTAAATCAACCAACCTCTATGAATACATCAAATCCCAAAATCCCAAATCCCAATCCCAAGGTTCATATTTTCACCCTGGACTCGAGCCCATATCTCTAGCAGATATGCCTTCACATCTTAAAATAGAACAAATTAAAGTCGATTCGATCTTAATCCCTGGTGGATTATATATTCTTATCACTAGTGGATCTTCTTTCTGTAAAACATATAATCAAATTAAATTCAAACCTTATCCCCAATAGATTTATATGCCCTCAACATACACCCCTCACATGTCATGTCCAATGCATGTGTAATCCCCTAGTGGATCTCCCTCCATGTCCTTGACATGGAATTCTCATCAAATCTTATTTCTTCTCTTATGCACACCATTAATACTTCAACCAAAAGCTTTACAATGTATTCATTCAAATTACATCATCTTAACTTTGTAATCAACATTTTATGATTTGTGATGGTGCAAGCTCAAACTAACTATACAATATCATGCTAAACATATTATAGTGTGAATTAACACACTATATTATATTATAAAATATGATGTTATATTAAAATAACTTAAAAAGAACAAATAATGAAATTTTCTCAAAATAGGAATGATGTTCATTTTGGAAGTAAAACTATTATTTTTCTATTAGAAACGGTACAAAATAACATAATTTTTATGTTCTTTTTGTGTGTTTGGCCAAATTCTTCCATCTCAACCTTCAAATTAACATTTTTGTGAGTTTTGACCCAATGTATTATAACAAAAGTAAAACATACTAAAATGTTCAATAACATTTAGTAACACACCACCACATTCATATATATGTGAAGTTATATTGTTATGTGCATTATATTTTAATATGCTTTCATATAATATATTATCTTACATTACACCTTAAAATGAATAACTTTAAGCAAAAAAATTTTAAAATTTGGTTGAAAAATGAACATTTATTTTGGATGCAAAATTCCATTCTTTTGGTTAAATGACACACCATAGCACACCCCTAATGAAGTTCCCTAAAGCTTACCTTAAATTTGGCCAAATCCCATCATCTCAGCCTATAAATCAATATTTTTATGAATTATACCAGTACAAACTCTACTACATCATACTATAACAAACTTAAATATGCTAAACAATAAGTAATAATACACAATAGTATGCTATAATGCATGATGCTACACTATGTTATGGCATTTTATATTATAATACACTATAACTTATTATATTATACTATATTGCATATCACATCACAAGGGATTGCTTAAGATAAAAGATCATAAAATTAGTCTAAACAATAAAAACAATATATTTTTAGTCATATCACTTACATATTTTAAATTGAAATAATATATTATGATGCCATGCTCTACCTATTATGAATTTGGCCAAATTCCACCATTTTAAAGTCTAAATCAACATTTTTATATATAATACTAGTGTAGGCTCGACTGCATCATTGTAAAATACTAAAAGAATTAAAAATGCGCAAAATAATATATTATGATATATGATGCTATACTATGCTACAACATATAATATTTATTTTGAACATAAAATCTTACTTTTTATACTACAACTGGCATAGCACACCTTTGGTACTACAACCTAATTCCCACTTCAAATTTAATAAATTTCATCATTTATTTATTAAATCAATAATTTTAGGATTTATATTCATATAGACAAATAAATACCATAATAATATCAAAACATTTCAAAGCATCCAAAAAAAAACATCACTACATGCTCAAATATATGATGCTACATTATACTATAATATATGGTATTATAATATGATTTAGGGTTAAGGTTTAGGGTATTCAAATCTCTAATAGTCAAGGGAAAGTCTCTTGAAGACATTTTTTTTAGCTACCATAACTATGTTTGATTAGGTCATTCTTTACATCTACCCCCTAATGATGGGTTTAGGTTTAGGGTTTAGGTTGGGTTAGGGTTTAGTGGTTTAGGGTTTAGGGTTTAGTGTTAGTGGAGGGTTAGGTTTAGGGTTTGGGGTTTAGGATTTAGGGTTTAGGTCAGGTTGTGGGTAGGTGAGGTGTGATTTTAGGTCAAGGTTTGGGTTTAGGGAGGTGGGTGGTAGGGTTTAGATTTTAGGGTTTTGGGTTTTTAGGGTGAAGTTGTGGTTTAGGGTAAGTTTAGTTTAGGGTTTAGGTTTAGAGTTTAAGGTTTTTTAGAGAATAAATTTAGATTCAACATTTCTTCTTTTCGATTTCATTAACCAAGTAGCACCCCAAGTTTTCTAAGACATAAGCGACAACATATATTAAAAATGAGCACCCATAGAGAAAATCAAAATCCCTAGATAAGTATAATCATCTCTACTGTAAAGACATAGTTCCATAAGCAGTAGATCGGATCAACCGATCTTCCATTTCTCCGATTCCCATCAGAACCACCCCCACCTCTTGAGTAGCGGGATCCACCATCATATCCTCGATCTCTCCCTCAGCCACCACCATGGATTTAACCTCCGTTGGTCCTCCTCCCTCCATAACCACCAATTCTCTGATCACCACCCCCATATGCACTAGCACCTCTAAATTCCCCACCACCACCACCCCTTTTGCCTCCATCGCTGATCTACACATGCCTCTTGACTAATGTTCACTTCTAGTCACCCATTCTTGTGGGTAGTCTAGGGTTAGTTTAGGTGGGGGTTTAGGTTTAGTTTAGTTTGGGTTTAAGGTTTGTGGGTTTAGGGTTTGGGGTTGAGTGGTTGTAGGTTTAGGGTCAGGGTTTAGGGCTTAGGGTTTAGGGTTGTGGGTCAGTTTGTGGTTTAGGGTTTTAGGTGATTTAGTGAGTTTAGGTTTGTGGTCAGTGGTTGGGTTGTGGTTAGAGTTTAGGGTTTAGTGAAGGATTTAGGGTTTAGGGTTAATCAAGCCAGTTTATGTTGTTTAGTTTTTAGTTTATTTTATTTATTTGAGTTTTTATTTAGTTTATTTTAATTTTTATTTATCCCAGTTTTATTTATTTTAGGTTTTTATCTAATTTATTTTAGGTTTAGCTTATTTTTAGTGGAGTCATTTTTATTTTATTTTTAGGTTTAGTTTTATTTTTATTTTAGGTCCAGTTTAGTTTTTTTTTTTATTTTAGTTTAGGTTTATTTTAGGTTTATTTTAGTTTATTTAGGTTTATTATTTAGTTTAATTTATTATTTAGTTTAGGTTTAGGTTTAGGTTTATTTAGTTTAGGTTTTAGGTTTATTTATTTTAGTTTATTTTATTTTTTTGTTTATTTTATTTTATTTTTTTAGTTTATGATTTAGGTTTTATTTTATTTATTTTAGGTTTAGTTTTATTTAGTTTTATTTTATTATTATGTTTATTTTATTTTTACATTTAGTTTATTATATTTAGGTTTTTTTTTTTTTTATTAAGTTTGTTTTATTTTATTTTATTTTATTTTATTTTATGTATTTTATTTATTATTTTGCATTATTTAGTTTAGGTTTTAGGTTCTTAGGGTTTAGGGTTTGTTTAGGCTGTAGGTTTAGGTTTATTTTTTTTATTTTTTTTTATTTATTTTATTTTATTTATTTTAATTTTAATTTGTTTAGTTTATTTTAATTTTTATTTATTTAGTTTTATTTATTTTAGTTTAGTTTTTATTTATTTTATTTTAGGTTTAGGCAGTCTTATGCTTTATTTTTTTAGTTTTATTTTATTTTTTAGGTTTAGGTTTTATTAGTTTAGGTTTAGTGTCTTTTATTTTAATTATTTTAGGTTTTATTTATTTAGTTTAGGTTTAGTTTAGTTTATTTTATGTTTAGTTTTAGGTTTTATTTATTTTAGTTTAGTTTATTTTAGTTTATTTTATTATGTATTTAGGTTTAATTTTTAAAGTTTAGGGTTTAGGTTTATTTTTTATTTATTTTAAGTTTATTTTATTAATTTTATTTAGGTTTTAAAGTTTATTTTTATTTTATTTTGGTTTATTTTTTTATTTTATGTTTAGTTTTATTTATTTATCTGAGTTTAATTTTTTATATTTTATTTTATTTTACGCCAGGTTTATAGTTAGTAGGTTTAGTCTTAGTTTTATTTTATTTTATTTTATCTATCCAGTTTTATTAACTCATCTTTAGGTCTTTCTCAGCCTTTTTAGGCTTTAGTATTGTCAGGGTCAGGGCCTGAGGCTCAGTGTGCCCAGTCTAGGATTTAGGTCAGGGCTCTAGGGATTTCAGGCACCTGGGTAGGCCTAGGGGCTCAGTGTCAGATCCAGGCCCAGTGGTGTGGCCTCAGGCCTGGGGTGGGTGGCCCATAGAGTGTCATTTTTAAATGCAAAGTCAGGTCAGGTTAGAGGGTCAGAGGTCAGGGCCCAGGATTTAGGGCCCAGTGTTAGTGTAGTGGTTGTGGTTATGTAGTGGTGTGGCTAGGGTTTGGGAGGGTCTGGAGGGTTGTGGGTGGGTTTAGGGTTTAGGTGGAGAGAGTTTAGGTTTTAGTTGGGGTTTATGTGGGATGGTTGATTTAGGATTTGGTTAGGGTAGTTTAGTTTAGGATTTTGGTTTTATTACAGAGTAAATTCAAATTCAAAATTTCTTCTTTTCGATTTAATCAACCAAACAACAATTTTCTAAGACACAAGACAAACATAGATAAAAAATGAGCATATAGAGAAAAATAAAACCCTAGATAACTAAACTCTACTGTAAAGAGTTCCACAAGTAGATTAGATCACCAATCTTCGCTTTCCCATCAAAACCACCTCGCCTCTCAAGTAGATCCACCATCATATCCCCATCTCTCCTCCACCACCATGGTTGTAACCTCCATCGCCCTCCCACCTCCATAACCACCACCTCCATATCCACAGATCCCCCAACACCACCATGAGATACCTCCTTCGCTCCACCACCAGATCTAGACCAGTGATATCATGTTCATGTCGCCAAGGTTCGCCATTCTTCTTAGTTTAGTTTAGGTTTAGTTTATTAGGTTTTATGGTTTAGGTTTTTTTTAAATTTATTTAGTTACTTTAGGTTTTGGGGTTTAGGGGTTTTGATTTAGGTTTATGGTTGGTTTAGGGTTTAGGGTTTAAGGGTTTTTTTTTATATTTTTTAAACTCAAATGATTCCATAACAAACAAGAAATTACCAAATCAAACAGGATGTTATCCTCTAACAATTAATAAAATAAGATAAAAGAAAGTGAAATTCAAAAATTCATAAAAATAGTATTTCACAAAATGATTTAACCCCAAAGACAATAAAATTTTATTTTTTGCCAAAAAAATCTTAGTGAATAAGTAAACCCATATCATCATCATATTCCTCTTCTTCCTTCTTTTCTTCCACTACATAGTGTGGAGGAGAAGAAAGCATCGTGAGCCACATCAAATTTACTAGATCCTTGAAATACTATTTAACCTTCTCATCTCAGTGTGTAGTAATCGTGGCAATCATGGTGAGGACATTCTTGTAAGCATTGATGAACATGTGGGCAAAGAAGGGTGGGATAAGAGAGGCCAACGAGAGAAGTGATCAAAGAAAACTCAATGAAAGATCATCTTCACTAGGTCAAGCACCTGTGATCAACACACCAACCATCATCATACATGATAATGACAAGGCCATAAAAGAATGGCCTAATCCCCATTAGAAGAGAGCCTTTGAGGATCCCACCTTGCCTTTCTTAATCAACTGGGTGATAATTTCAATACCCTTTTGATCTTTGGGATGTTGAGAACCTAGAAGGAAGAAGTCAATGAAGGATCCAAACCAAGATGCCTATAGTACAACAAATAATAAGACAAGACCAACATAGCAGACACCAACATTGTATTTCACATCCTCTTCCCCGACTTCTTAAGATTTTGTAAAAATCAGCTCAATAGGGTTTAGGGTTTAGGGTTTGTATTTTAGTAGATGGTTAGTGGGTTATAGGTTTTAGGTTGGTTTAGATGTGGTTTAGGATTTTTTTTTAAATTAAGTAAACCAAGAAGGTTTCTTTAATTCTTTATATTTTATTTATTTATTTTAGTTTATATTATTTTATTTTATTTAGGTTTATTTTATTTATATTTATTTTAGTTTATTTATTTTAGGTTTATTTATTATTTTAGGGTTTTATTTTTAGTTTATTTTTTTTAGGTTTTATTTTATTGAGTTTTATTTTTATTTTATTTTTAGTTTTAGGTTTTATTTTTTTATTTAGTTTATGTTTAGGTTTTTTATTTTTTTTTTTTAGGTTTTTATTTAGGTTTATTTTTAGTTTATTTTTTTTTAGGTTTAGGTTTTATTTTATATTTTATTTTATTTAGATTAGTTTATTTAGTTTAGTTTATTTATAGTTTAGTTTAGGTTTTATTATTTTATTTTTTTTTAGTTTAGGTTTTATTTTATTTATTTTATTTATTTTTTTAGTTTAGTTTATTTAGGTTTATTTATTTTAGTTTATTTTATTTTATTTAGGTTTTATTCAGTTTATTATTTGAGGTTTTATTTATTTTATTTTAATATTTTATTTAATTTTAGTTTAGGTTTAGGTTTAGTTTAGGGTTTTATTTTAATTAAATTTTAGTTTATTTAGGTTTAGGTTTTATTTATTTTAATTTATTTTATTTAATTTAGGTTTAGTTTTAAGTTTTAGGTTTTATGGTGGGGTTTAGGGTTTAGGGTTTAGGATTTAGGGGGGTTTAGGGTTTTTAATGTTTTAGGGTTTAGGGATTTTTTAACTAAAAGAATTTATTGCTCAAAAAAATAGTAAGAAGACCATATTAAAGACTAAACTTAAAAAGAAAAAAACTACTCAAATATGAGAACCCTAAAGAGTTTAGTCCCTAAACTAATACATCAAAGAGCAATAAAGAAAAAAAAAGAAAAAACTTAAAAAGCCATGTAAAAGATAGCAAAGTGGAAGAATCCATGGAGCTCCAAAAGAACCTCCAAAGAGAGGAAGATCCATAAGAAAAGAAAACCTGCAACCTGCAAATGTAAACAACTCCAGCCATCTAAGAAAAAAGAGACCATTAGTAAGACTCTAGCTCCCTCCAAGAAGAAGAAGAGACTATCTAAAAAAGAGACATGCAACCTATAAGAAATCTCAGCTAGAAGGAGATGTGAAAACATAAAGTGAAAAAAACTCAGGCTCAAATATTAGGAAAGAAGGATAATCATAATAATGAGGGGCATCAAATCCTAAGTGTATCCAGCTTCAAAGAAGGGTTACAAATAGGAAAAGTCATCAACCATAAAAATATCAAGGAAAAAATCCATCATATCATCATAACCATCCCAGCTAAAGGAAAATACAAACCTATCATAATAGTTGCACATCCAAAGAAAAGGTGATGCTAAGGAAACAGAAAGAGAGAGAGGAGAGCAACATATAAAATTAACATAAGATAATGCCAACAAAACCAAATATGAACACCTCTTAAAAAAAGAAGGAGAAAAAAAACTCATAGCCCAAAAAAGAAGAGCCCTCAAAGACAAAGCCAACAGAGCCCATGACAACACCTAACCAAAACCAGCAAGACATCAAGCCAATAGAGCCCACAACAACATTAATCCAAAGCCACCAAGGCACCAACCAAAGGAAAGGAAACAACTAACATAATAGCCACAGAGCACCTAGAAAGAAAGAGAACCAAACCAACCAACAAAGAAGAAGGCCAAAAAGCTAAGAGAAAAATAACCAATTGAAAACTACATGAAGAACAAAAGCCTAACCTACCACCAACAAAGATTGCAATAGGACCAACCAAACAAAGGCAAGCTAACAAGAATAAAGCCACCAGTAGAAAACTAACCAGCTAAACAACACAAAAAAAACCCAACAAATAGAAGCCATAAACACCAAGCCAGAAGGAGGAAAATTAGCCAAGAAGCCAATACTCTAGCTAGCAAGAAAGGCACATCAAAAGCTCATCCAACAGAAAAAAAAACTAGCCAAAAGTAAAAGCCTCCCAAGGACAGGAGAGATTATTTCCAAGAAGCTTTGGAACGAGTAATCTTTGGCAAGTTTGGAGGGGCATAAATATGAACACTTTTTTTCTTTTTCTTCTTGTAAATAGTTTTATAACCATACCCTTTCTCCAAAATATCTCCATCCAAAATGAATCAATATTATTATAAAATGCATGATCAATAGAAGCTATCAATTTCAAAGAAGAGCATTTAGAATCATCCACAACACTAGACAAAGGAAAATCAAAAATAGTATGCATTTCAAAATCAGAAGTGAAAGAAGGAGTAGAAACAACTTTATTAAAAAGACAATTATCAATATTTTCACCTTCCAACAAAATCTAAAGCCCTATCTTCATTCATAAGCAAGAAAAGGAATCTAGATTTTAGTAATATTTATGTAAGGGATTAAAATAAGATTCAAATCCCATAGAAACACATAGCATATTACCAAAATTCAACATAATTACCACCATAGAAAACCATCATTTTGAACTAAAATAGAACTATTCATAATGAGAGAATTGTCATGTATCTAAATATTTTTAAGAAGGATCACCATTATTAACAAGATTGTCACTAAGTTAAAATATAAATAAGAACATTCTTTTCACCACCATTCTCAATCAAGAAATAGTCTCTTTCCCATGATCTAAAGACATAGGAGAAAGAGAAATAATAACCAACTGATTGGAGGAAATGGTGTTGGCATCAACAATATTCGAACCATCATCATGAAAGGAGTTATGGATAACATCCAAACCATTAGAATCATTAACCACAACCTCTAAAGTCTTCCATTTAGTAGAATCATCAAAAGAAGCACTTAAAACATGATTTTTAATTAAAACCTTCTTAGAAACATCAAAATTACCTTTTTGCATTAGACAAATCATTAATAGGTAAAACTTTTTCAAATGATTTAGAAACATTAAAACATTAAAATTTTGATTTTCCATTATCAAACTTGAGAGAATCATCAATTTTTCAACAATTGAATTCTTACCGGGTCATTTTCTTCCTAAGAGAGGGATGAGCAATGCATTTAGAAATTTCATGCCTATGAATCTTACAATGATTCCAAAAAATGGGAAAGATCTCAAAAATAACTTTTTGAAAATAATCAAATTTCTTCTAACCCAACCAAATTTTTTCAGATACTTTTTAGTAATATCAATCTCTACAAGAATTCTAGCAACATACGGTTGAGAAGAAGCAGTTGTTGCTTGATCAACTTGCAAAGGCCAACCAAAAATTGACCCAATAGCATAAAGAATCTGATGATTAAATAGATGAATCTACAAGTTAGGTAAAGAAATTCAAATGGGACCAATACGATATCCTTCATTAACATTAAACATAGGCATCCACTTCAGAATACACATTTGACAATTGAAAACATAGTAAGAATGCCTAGAAAACATTATTCCATAATCAAGGTCATTAGAAAGTTTAATCAAAACATGTCTTGCATCATTCAACCCAATAGAAAAAGAACCAGATAAATTTAAGCTATAAAAAAAAATGAATATCTTCCATCTTTGGCCATTTAAATGAAAATTTTCCAATAAAAAAAAGCAAAAGGCTTAGCTAATCTTTCAATATCCTCATCTAAAATCAGAATTATTAGAGTACCTTTAAAAGTAATATGAAGTAAATTCAAAGGAGGCTCGATGGAGGAATTCTTACCAGCTAAAGCCACTTTGAAAGATTTAGTGACAACAAGTAATTTAGAGGTAGGATTACCCAAAATATCTAATGACCTAGCGGGATCCATCGGCACATGGGATTTAACCCATGGATTTGAAGAAGCTGACTCCATGAGTCATAGCGTCGTGACAAGAACATGTCGAGGTCAGCCCAAGGCCGCCAATCTATAGGGAAACCAAGAGAGAAAGTGCTCGAAAACTCACCAAGATTTCGAGGGATCCTAAAATCACTCAATAAGAGGGTTTAGTTTAGTTTTAGGGATTAGGTTTTAGGTTTAGTGTTTATTCATTATTATTAGGTTTTATTAACTTTTGTATTATTAGTTATTATTAGTTTTATGTTTTAGTTAGTTTAGTTTTAGTTAGTTATGAGTTTAGTTTTATTAGTTTTAGTTTTAATTATTATTATTTTAGGTTATTTTAGTGGGTGGGGTATTTAGTAATTAGTTTATTTAGTTTATTTATTATGGTTTAATTTATTAGTTTATTTATTAGTTTATTAGTTAGTTTAGTTATTATTAGTTAGTTATTTATTTAATTTAGTTATTATTATTAGTTATGGTTTTATTATTATTTTAGTTTTAGTTAGTTTAGTTAATTTTATTTTATTAGTTTAGTTGTTTATTTATTTGTTTATTAGTTTAGTTTATTAGTTTTATTAGTTTATTAGTGTAGTTATTTTAGTTCATATTATTTATTATTAGTTTTTTAGTTAATGGTTTATTTTATTAGTTATTATTAGTTATTTATTGTTTTATTATTATTATTTAGTTAGTTGGTTTTATTACTAGTTTATTTTAGTTTAGTTTTTTCTTTAATTTATTATTATTATTATGTTTATTATTATTATTTTATCATTATTATTATTTATTTAGTTTATTTAGTTTATTTAGTTATTTGTTGTTAATTTATTATTAGTTTATTATTATTAGTTTATTAGTTTAGTTTTATTTATTAGAATTTATTATTATTTATTATTATTAGTTTTATTAGTTATTATTAGTTGGTAATTGTTTAATTATTACCATTTATTAGTATTTATTTTTTATTAGTTAGTTTGTTTTATTTTAGTTATTAGTTTATTATTTATTAGTTAGTATTAATTTTTAGAGTGTTTTATTATAAGTTTATTATTATTATTAGTTTTATTAGTTTAGTTATTATGTTTATTTATAGTTTTTATTTATTTTAGTTTTTTTAGTTTTAATTAGTTATTTAGTATTATTATTAATTAGTTTTTAGTGTTTATTATATTTAGTTTTAGTTTATTATTAATCAATATTTTATTAGTCATTATTAGTTGTTAGTTTATTATTATTATTTTAGTTATTAGTTTATTAATTTAGTTTATTTAATTAATTTTAGTTTTATTCATTATTATTAGTTTTTAGTATTATTATTAGTTAATAGTTTATTAGTTATTATTTTAGTTTTTTATATTATTATTTTTTAGTTATTTTTTTTATATATTATTTATTATTATAGTTATTACTATTTATAGTTTGTTATTATTAATTTTATTAATTAGTTTAGGGTTTAGTGTTTAGTTTAATTAGTTATTATTATATTATTATTATTATTATTATTATTATTATTATATTATTATTATTATTGTTTTTGTTGTTGTTGTTAATTGTATTTGTTGTTGTTGTTATTGTTTATTTTATATTATTATTTAGTTATTATTAGTTATTATTAGTATTTTAGTTAGTTTAGTTATTACATGTATTTTATTAGTTAATTAGTTATTATTATAGTTTATTATTAGTTAGTTATTATAGTATTATATTTTATTAGTTAGTTTATTTAGTTTAGTTTAGTTTTAGTTATTTATTATTTAGTTTATTATTA
The DNA here is from genome assembly GCA_021442155.1 of Cymbidium sinense. Lineage (NCBI taxonomy): Eukaryota > Viridiplantae > Streptophyta > Magnoliopsida > Asparagales > Orchidaceae > Cymbidium > Cymbidium sinense. The sequence goes on along the minus strand of JAKCPB010000799.1, from coordinate 31,743 downwards.
TTATTTTATGTTTAGTTAGTTTGTTATTAGTTTTATTATTATTTAGTGTTTATTTAGTTATTATTAGTTTAGTTTAGTTTCTTTTTATTATTATTCATTATTATTTTATTAGTTTATTTTAGTTTATTATAATTAGTTAGTTTATTAGGTTTGTTTATTAATATTAGTTTATTTTATTTTATGTTTTATTTATTATTTATTATTATTGGTTTAGTATTATATTATTATATTAATTTATTATTATTATTATTATTATTATTATTAGTTATTTATTTTATTTATTTTAGTTATTATTTATTAGTAGTGTGTTAGTCATTTAGTTTTTATTTTTTTTGTTTATATTAGTTATTATTATAGTTATTATTGTTTTATTATTGTTTATTAGTTTAGTTTAGTATTAGTTAGTTTATTATTATTAGTTAGTTTTAGTTATTTAGTTTTTTAGTTATTAGTTAGTTTTAGTTTTGTATTATTTAGTTATTATTGGCAGTATTTTAATATGTTATTTATTTATTAAGTGTTTGGGTAAGTTATTATTATTACAGTTGTTATTAGGGTTAGTTTACTTTGTTTATTAGTTTAGATTTAGCCATTAGTAGTTTAGTTTAGTTTTTATTAGTTTAATAGTTTTTTTATTTTTTAGTTATTTATTATGGGGTTTTGTTTATGTTTAATTTAGTTATTACTTTTGTTTATTAGTTTAGTTGGTTTTTATTATTCTTAGTTTATTAGTTTTTTTATTATTTAGTTTAGTTTAGTTAATTATTAGTTTATTATAGTTATTAGTTTTAGTTTATTTATTTTATTAGTTAGTTTTAGTTAGTTTTAGTGTATTAGTTATTAGTTTAGGTTTAGGGTTTAAGTTTGGGTTTGGGTTATAGGGTTTTAGGTTTAGTTAGAGTTTTAGGTTTTAGGGTTTGTTTTATGGCTAGAATTATTTTATTATTATTTTTTTTAATTTTTGTTTGTGGGTTTAGGGTTTAAGTTTTAGGTTTATCTTTAGTTTAGGGTTTTGGTTTTTTTTTTAATAGAGAACAAAAAATTCAACATTTCTTCTTTTAATTTCATCAACTAAGTAACACACCAAGTTCTCTAAGACACTGACATAGATAAAAAATGAGCATGCATGATAAAATCAAAACCCTAGATAATTAACTCCGAACCACCCTGGCCTCTCGAGTAGTAGGATCCACCATCATATTTTTGATCTCTCACTCTGCCACCACTATGGCTATAACCTCTAACGCTCCTCAGAACCACCATTTCTCTAACCACCGCCCATATCCACCAAAGACCCTAGATTCCACACCACCATGGATAATTGCCTCCCTCCTTCACCACCATAGATCTAGACTTACCCTAGTTAATGGTGATGTTCTTCAAGGTTGCCATTCTTAAGTTTTAGGTTTATTTAAGTTTATTAACTCTTAGGTTTAGGTTTATTTTAAAATTTAAGTTTAGTTTGAGGAAGAGGGTTTAGGGTCAGGGTTTAGGGTTTAGGGAGGGAACATTTAGGGTTTATAGAGCATTTAGGGATAGGGTTTAGGCCCATGCTGGGTCAGGTCTGGGTCCAGTGCAGGTCAGTATTTGGGGCCTGTGGTTTATGGAGTAGAGAGCCCAGGGAGGGTTTTAAGGGTAGGGTAGTTAGGCCCAGCTTTTAGCCTAGTCATTTTTTTTTATTGGGGTCTTGGGGTGATTTGTGGCTCAGTGGTTTTTTTTAAAAAATACAAATAGGTTTAGTTTATTTAGTTTATTATTATTTTAGTTTATTTATTTTAATTTATTTAGGTTTATTTTATTTATTTTAATTTAGTTTGTTTATTTTATTTTAAGTCATTTATTTAGTTTTATTTTAGTTTATTTTTAGTAGTTTTTAGTTTGTTTTTTTTTGAGTTTATTTCATTTAATTTTAGGTTTAGGTTTTATTTTTTTTTTTAGGTTTTATTTTTTATTTCATTTTTTTTTAGGTTTAGGTTTTATCTTTTATTTTAGTTTATTTTAGATTTTATTTTTGTGTATTTATTTATTTTTTTTAGGTCAGTTTATTTTATATTATTTTTAAGGTTTAGGTTTTAGGTTTTATTTTAGGTTTAATTTTTGTGGTTTTATTTTTTAGTTTTGGTTTAGGTTTATTTTAGTTTATTTAATTTTATTTTTTTATTCTTTAAGTTTAGTTTTATTTATCTTTTAGTTTATTTTATGTTTCATTTTAGTCTTTATTTTAAGTTATTTATTTAGATTTTTAGTTATTTTTATTTTTATTTATTTAGTTTTTTCTTTTATAATTTAGATTTAATTAGGATATGATATATTAATTAGAAGAGTAGGTTTAGAGAGGACCAACACTCAGTAGTGGTTTTTTATTGATGTTTGGGTTCTTTTTTAGGTAGTTCTGGGCTTTAGGGTCAGGGTTATGGTCATTATTTAAAGGCACAATAGGTCAAGCCCATTTTAGTGGTCAATTAAACTTATGGCTCATCATTTATTTAAAAATTAGTTTAGGGCCCATGGTCAGGGCTATGGATAGTGGAGGGTCAGGGTTTAGTTAGTTTGGGGCCTTTATTTTAGGGTATTATCTTGGTTCATAGTTGGGTATAAGGGAGATCAGAGGGTTTAGTCTATTACAGGTCATAGCCTTACTCAGCCTTCTCAGTGGCAGGACTTGATTAGTGGTTTGGTACAGTTATAGTTGGGTAGATTCAGCTAGTTTAGGTCATTTTGGTAGTTGATCAGGAGGGTAGAATAGTTATTTTAAGTAGAAGATTTTTAGTTGTTTAGTCAGGGAAGTGTGGGTTAGTAGTTTTAGAGTTTTTAAAAAAAAGACAAAGAAGTTTATTTTATTTTATTTCTTTTAGTATTTATTTTATTTTTATTATGGATTATTTTGTTTTATTTAATTAGTTTATTTATTTAAGATTTATTTTATTTTATTTTCTTTAGTTTTTTATGTTAGGTTTTTATCTTATAAGTTTAGGTTTATATTTATTTTATAGTTTATGTTTATTTTATTTTAAGATTAGGTTAGGTTTTATTTTATTTTTGGTTTAGGTTTTATTAGGTATTTAGGTTTTAGAGTTTATTTTTAGTTTATTTTATCTTTATAGTTTAAGGTTTATTTTTTAGGTTTAGGTATTCTTTAGTTTAGTTTATTTTAGTTTAGATTCATGTTTATTTATTTGTATCAGGTTTAGGTTTGTTGTGGTATGTAATTTTTTTATATTTTTAGGTATTATGTATTTTAGGTTTAGGTTATTTATCTTATTTTATTTTATTAGGTTTATTTTATTTCATTTTATGTAGTTTTAGTTTATCCAGGTTTTATTTGTAGGTTTTATTTTTAGTTTAGTTTAGGTTTTATTTATTTTTTTGTTTAGTTTTTTATTTTTTATTTTATTTTAGTTTTTTAGGTTTAGGTTTTAGTTTACATTTTATTTTATTTTATTTTTTATTTTATTTAGTTTAGGTTTTCTTAGGTTTTATTTTTTAGGTTTTATTTAGTTTAAGTTTAGATTTTAGGTTTGGTGTTTTTGGGTTTGTGGTTTAGGGTTTAGTTTTAGGTTTGGGGGTTCAAGTTTTAGTTTAGGGTTTAGGTTTTGGTTTTTTTTAATGAGAACAAATTCATATTCAACATTTCTGCTGATTTCATCAACCAAGTAACAAACTGGGAACTGAGGTAATCAAATGACCTCCGGCTAAAGCCTTGTGTTCCTAGGAGGTTCAGACTATATACTCATTAGCATTCTATCTTATAAATCAACACATTAAGCTATAAGCACATGCATTTCTTATGTATTTATAACTATGATCATAACACATATTATTATTCATTTATAAGCTTTTGAAAAATACATTTTGATTTAATAGTGATAATAGCCATGCTTATATTAAATTAAACCAACACATGCAAGCTTACATAAAGGAAGTCCATTTTATTTTACTTAATTTTGAAAATATGGATGCATGAATTCAAATGACATACCAAATTTAACATGATTGGAAAGAGGAGAATCAAAAATAAGCATGCGATTCATTCAACCAAACTAGTTCTTAAGGATAATCAAATCAAATAAGATTATTAAAGCAAACCAAAGCTTTATTAATTAAGTTTTGGATTTGATTTGATTTAAAGAGGAGAAGAGAAATCACTTGTTGTTTTAAACCCATTCCCACATTAGTGATTTGATTTAATTTAAGGAAATGTAATTAAGTTGCTTTTATGGGTAAATTAAGTTGAACCCTTAATTAGATGAATTAATTACCCTTACCTATGTCACCTTAAAGTTGTTAACTAAATAATTATGAGCCAACATGATATGCATGGAAAATTAACTTGCAATGATCCAAGAAAATAAAAGGGGCCTAACGCAATTGGCTCATGATTAATAGTTAATTTGATTAAGGGACTTAATTAATTACTCTTATGGTTTTCCCATACATGTGGACTAACCATAATTTCATTAAACTCCTTTAGGTTATTAAACACCTAAAGATCTACCCCATGATTGAATTAATTAAGGTCTGATACGATTATGACTTCAATTTGTCAAGTGATTTAATTATTTAGTTAAATCTTAATTAATTTCATTTTAAAAAATGGTGAAATGAACTAAAGGAAAGGGTCCAACCCTATTCCTTAGTTCACTTACTATTGAACAATGATTAATAACTTAATTAACCAATTTGTTACTATTCATGGATTAATTAATCATTAATTAACTTAAAAGAATAGTTAAGTTTTAATTAGTCAATTTTCTAATTAAGTGAGCAATAAATCCCAAGACAATCATTGGAGGCATGGGTCATCCCATTAAATTAACCCACAAAATTTGGGATTAATTACTCAATTAATTAAGGAGTAATTAAGCTAATTAATTTTGTGATTAAACTTTAATTAAACATTACTTACTAATCAAATATAGTTATTTATAAGCATTTTTTTATTTCTCTATGATTTTTTATAATTTTTAGAAGTTTTGACCATTAAAAATGATTAATTAATCCTAATTAAAGCCTAATCTGTTGATTCACGCATGACGCACTTTCCAATTGGCAATTGGCTACTTAAAACTTATCCACTCAAGACCTACATGGCTATGGCGCTTTCAATGGGCATGATTCTCGTTCATCGTGATTTAAAATCGGCTATGATTAATCCACGCTTAATAATATTAAATTAGATCGATCTAGTAGATCTAATCGCCTATTCTCGATCACGTGGAATGGATGGTGTGATCTAACGAAAGTGAGGGATATTGGAGTCCGTCCACCATTGCTCACTTGATCCGAGCTTACCCGAGCTTAGATCAACTCCAAAAGGATCCCACACCTTCACAACATCGATCGGAGGGGATCCAAAGATCACATGAAATATAAGTTTTCTTCAAAAAGCTCCAACCCATTCTTGCATAAGGATCAATTTTGAAAGCATACCACTGGAGCACAAGATCATGGCTCAATTAAGGGAAGCTTCATCTAGTGGAGATGAAGCCTTGAGCGAATTTATCAATTCATTGATGTTTGTTTGGAAGGCCACCAATTGATGATTTGGAGCTCGGCTTTGATCAAAGTCCCACCTTCGGTGCTCAAGAAGTTTGGGAGATGATTCATTCTTTCTCGATGAGACCTAAGGAAGGTGCGTGCATGGTTAATTTCAGTTTGATGGAGAAATGGGGAAGTTACATCGGAAATGCGAGTGTCCTATTTCGAGATGGACGAAAATGGTATTTTTTTTAATCAAGGAACGATCTTGGGAGCTTAAGGAATGGCTCTGGCAGCTCATCTTGGACCGATAGGGCTATGAGGAATGATTTTGTGTGTGTTTAAGTTGAAACGAGAGGGTGTATAACCCTTTTCATCTTGATCCAACGGGATGGGTTCTTTTGGCGCCGTCACCATCTGGGAGTCGGGTGGTATGGAGGAGGTGAGCTTGTTGGTTGAAGGTGTGGAGGTGGTTTCCATGGAAGAATCTTGGGTTATGGGTTTCAATGCTCAATGGGGAGGGTGAGGTGATTTCACCTCCCATGATCATGGTCACCCAACCACCCCTTGGGCCAAGTTGGGCAGTGTCTTAAGTGCTTAGGTGGACCATTGAGAGAGTACCAAATGGCCAAGGAATGGAAATGACCACTTAAATGGGTGATTTGTCGCATGTTATGCCCTTAAACTAAGGGTAGAATGATCATTTGGCATTGGATTTGATTTGGTAGATTTAAAATGAGCCAAAGTGGGTTAGCCCAAATTTTTAGTCAATTGGAGTTGATTTGGTTAGGTTTATCTTAATTTGACTCATTTAGGTCAAATAGGGTTAGGTTGGGTCAAGTTGACCAATTGGTCAAATTAGGTCAAACCAAAGGTTGGGTCAAGTTCATATGATTATTTGGGATGTTTTGGTTCAATTGGTTTGGTTTAGTTTGGCTTAGATTTCATTTTGGCTCATTTGAATTCATTTGGGTCAAATGGTTTAAGTTGACCAATTTGGCCAAATTAGCTTGGGTTGGGTGTTGGTTTGGGTTTAGTTGACCAATGATTATAGGCTTTGGTTTCAATTAATTTGGATTTGGTATTGATATAAGCCAACTTGAATCTTTAGGTCACTTTAGGGTAAGTTGTTCAATTTTTAATTGGGTCCAATCATGGCTTTCTTCAAGTTCAATAATCAATTTGGAATGACCTTGAGCCATTGGTTGCAATCAATTTGGTTTATATTTTGATTTGACCTTTTGGTCTTTAGGTCAATTTGGGTCAACTTAGGTCAAGAGGGCCAATTGGGTTTGGTTTGACTCAAGGTCAAGTCATATTCAAATATTGATTTTGATTTGTATGAATCAATGGTTTCAAGGATTTGTCTTAGGTTACAATTTGGCTGGGGTTCATATGGGTTAAGGGTTGACTTGGTCAAATGACCAAGTTGACTTGGTTTGACCAATTTGGACAATTGATCAACCTAGGTGATCAACAATCATGATGGGAGGTTTTGATGGGCTTCAATCCAATTTGAGTAGGATTAGAACTTAGCTCAAATAGGTCAACCCACTTTGGGTCAAGTGGACCAATTGGTTTAGTTAACTGATTTTGGGTTTGAGATTTAGTTGAGTTTATATAGATTTGGGATTGATATAAATTCAATTGCAATTTGATTCAAATGGGTTTTGGTTCATTTGAACATTTCAAGTCAAAAGGGTTAAGTTTGGTTTGACTTGGGTTGATTTTGTTTTAGCTTGATGATTGTAGATTTCATTTATATTTGTGAATATGATTGAAGGTATGATTGATTCACGAGAAAATCAATTGAATTTGGGTTTTGAAATGAAGGGATTTGGCTAAGTCCATGGAGTCATGGCTTAGGTTTGATTTTGATTTAGTTTGATTTAAATGTATATTTCATTTAAATTTGTGAAGATGATTGAAAATATGATTGATTGTGAGAAAATCAATTGAGTTTGACTTTGGATTAAGATTTGTCCAAGTCCATGGATGTCATATGGCGAGAAGGGTTTTAATTTAATTTGATTTAGTTTGATTTAGTTTTGATGATTTTAATGTAGTTTTGATTTATATTTAAGAAGATGATTGAAGATATAAATTCATTTTGGAAAAATTAATTGATTTTGGATTGATTTGGATTAAGATTTGGCTAAGTCCATGGGATAGGTCATGTGGCTTAGAAGGGTTTCAAGTTTGGATTTGATCATGGGCTTCAATCATTTGGTTTTGGAATTTGGTTTGGATTTGGATTTGAATTTGATGTTTGAATTGAACTTGAGATTTGGTTTGAGAAGGTGAACATGGAATGGATTTGGGTTGTAGGTGTGGATTATCCTAATCCCCAAAGCATAACCTAATCCTATGGTTAACCCTTCTAAGTCTTTTAAAGTGTTTAACAAATTGTTAGAAGTGTCTTATGACTAGGTAAGTCTTAGTGTCTAGAAGACTCCCAAGTCTAAGATAGAAGATTGAAACTCCAAAAGTGAGGTCAATGTGCCCAGTGTTCTCTGAGATAGATGATTGGAAGACCAAGCTAAGTTTCACATTATAGACTCATATACATCTTTCAAAGCTTTATTTGGGAAACTATGGATAAATGAGAACAACATAGTTCCATCCTCTCTCTATGATGAAGTTCGTGAGAGGTGGATCATCTACTATGTCAAAGGAGATCTCAAGCCATATTTATAGTTCATGAGGTATATATGAGGATGCGCTTACCTCCCTCAAAATCAACAATTATATTCTCAAACTTGGCCAAAGTTTGAAAATAAAATAAAAGAAAAGAAAAAGAAAAAAAAGAAAGAGAAAAGAAAATAAAAGGGAGCGTAAATAGACTTAGAGGAGGAAGTGGAGCCTAACATTAGATTTCATCCACGCTCATTACTCCATTAAAAACATATGGGTAGATGACTGACCTCCACCAGTGAGGAAGAGGTCAATTGAGGCGCCCTGGGTGAAAACCTTCTTATTGGCTACCCAATAGAACATATGTGCTACTAGGAGTACACTTATTATCCATATAGACTCAGAATCTAGTTCATAGGATGAGTCTTATACAGTTTGCACACCACCATCACTTCTTAGTAGTGGATTCCTTTGGAGGTTAAACTTGAGCTAGATAGCAATGAAGACCAGGATCCAAAGAAAAGCATGAGTGTATCAAAGTCTATATGTGAAACAGTTAAGCATTAGTTTGGAACCTTAGCTCTATCCCCACTTTCATCTCCAAAAGATGAGGATTTGGTAGTTAAGGAAGCCCCTAAGTCATCCATAGGTGTGAAGACTCAGAGGTTCTTTCTGGGAGCAACATCCTAAAGTTAAGAAGTTTATGTGTAGAACTTGAGGATGATTCATATAAAGATTTAATAGAATTACCTTTTGATTGGCACTTGCTGTGTTCATAATTTAGCAAAGAAAGGGTTAATCCCACATACTTGGTCAAAGCATAAGTCAGACTACTTTGAAAGAATATGGAAGAACAAATGCAAAAGCTCTCAATCAAGACCGACTAGATTTGGGTCCAATTGATGATGACGATTACTAGTCATCACCAATCATTTGGAATCGATAGGTTTTTTTTTCAAATCACATTAACTCATATGAGAGTTGTGCTTAGAAACTTGATGATCTAGATGATTTTAAGTCAAGATGCACCGCTGAGTTCAAGAAGAGATCAAGTCAACCATCGATGAGCTCAAGTAATTCAACTTAGGAATTGAAAAATATCGATGCTCAACATACATCAATTCTTTGTTGAATGAAATTGAAACCAATGACTTAGTCAGGCTATTGATTGAGTGTAAGGACTATTTTGCAGGGAGTTATGAAGAGATGCATAGATTATCTCCTGACGTAGTGGTCATAAACTAGAAAAAGATTCTACTGCTAACCCTATCAAGCAAGCTCCTAGATGCATGCGATTAGACATAGAATAATAGGTCATTTATGAAGTCAAGAAACTAATCAATGTTGGCATCATTCGAGAAGAAAAATACCCTACCGTTAGCCAAAGATCATCCTTAAGAAAAAAGAATGGCCAAATTCACATATGCCGATTTTAGGGATTTAAATAAGGCATGTCCAAAAGATGAATTTCCACTACCAATCCCGAATTGATGGTGGACATTGCCTCATCTCATGCGCCTATTCATGGCTCATCTCGATATATAACCAAATAAAGATGGCCCCTAAAGATGAAAGAAACACTACTTTTAGAACCCCGATCAAAATCTATTGCTATAAGGTCATTAATTTCAACCTTAAAAATGCCTATGGTACATACCAACGTGCTATGATTTTAATCTTCAATGAACTCATTCATCATCAAGTTGAGTGCTATGTCGATGATCTTATATTAGAGAAAATGAATACCATCTCTTTGACTTGAGAGTAGTTTTCGAATAGTTAAGACAATTTATCCTCAAAATGAACCACCTGAATTGTGCATTCGGAGTAGCTTTAGTGAAATATCCATTGGGTTTGTTGTCTGACACCAGAGAAATCAAAATCAATCTAGAGAAGATTAATGAGATATTAGAAATGTCGCCACCTAAAAGTTTAACTCAACTCAGATCATTCCAAGGGTGGTTGGCATATCTAAGATGCTTTATATCCAACCTATCGAGAAGATGTCAGGCATTCTTAGCACTTGTTAAAAAGTATGCTAATTTCAAGTGGGATGATAAGTGTGAGCATGCCTTCGAAGACATCAAGCATTACTTGATGATGCCGTCGGTTCTAGCAGTCCCTTTCCCAGGCAAACTACTCATACTCTACATTGCTACATTAGATGATTCACTTGGTGCATTGTTGGCCCAAGCCAATGACAAAGGGAAGAAAAAAGCACTATACTACCTCAACCGTCATCTAATCCCTGTTGAGGCTAATTATCCACTCATTGAGAAGCATTGCCTAGCTTAAATCTCTGCATCCCAAATGCTACAATACTACATGCTTTTCACATAAGGTGAACTTAATCTATCAATCCAATTACACATATCTCATGACATCAAGCTATCCTGCGCCATGGTCCATGATCCTCTCACAATTTGACATTACCTATGTACCCCTCAGTGGAAAGGATAAGCACTAGAAATTTCTTAGCAAGACACCCACTTCCCCGACTCTTCTTAGTGATGATCTCCCATGAACAAATCATGAACTTATGGGATACTAGCATTCATCATTGGGAGATGTACTTTGATGGCGCCTTCCTCAAAGAGGAAAAGAACCATAATCTACTATTCCGTGAAAGGAAGGGTAGAATAGTTCTCTTAACTCATGATGTGATGAGATTCTTATATCATCTGTCTAATCCTTGCACCAACAACGAAGCTGAATATGAGGCTCTAATTGCCGATCTTAGGGTAGCCATTACTCTAAGCATCTAGAACATCAACATCTTTGGGGATTCTCAACTAGTTATCAACCAAATCATTGGGTCCTATAAGGTTATAAAGCCTAAGCTCCATCACTACCATAAGTACACCATGGAGTTGTTGGCCTAAATCCCAAAGGTTACCATTTATAAGATTCCTCAAGGAAAAATGTTGTAGTATGATTTAGCAAGCTTGCTAAGGAGTTGGCATGTCGAGGATGAGTCCATATCAATAAAGATCTAAAATAGACAAGTATTATCCCTTACTGATATTGAAATCTTCAAACAGTACTCTCTTAAAGAAGAGGTTTCCATTGCCAAGAAGGATAAGAGTTAGATTAGAGGAAACCATTCATGGATTACCTAAATAAAGAAAACTACCTCAAGAGAAGTCCCAAGCCATCGATGAAGAGAGCACTTTATGCTGGATGGTGTCTTGTACCGGCATTTTCTTGATCACATGTGGTTACGTTGTTTTGACAAGCATGAAGCCCGTAAGATCATGATCGAGGTACACTCGTGATTATGTGGAGAACCAATCTCAAGATGAAAGCCAAGATCAAGAGACTATGATACTATTAGTCATCGATGATCAAAGATTACATGGATATGACAAGCAATGCCACCAATGTCAAATACATGGTGCTACACCAACCACCCAACATTCTACATCTTACATTGGCCATGGCTATTTGAGTGTTGGGGTTCCATAGTGGGTTTGATTGATCCTCCTTCCAAGGGTCATTTCATCTTAGCTATTACTGACTACTTTTCCAAATGGGTGAAGGATATTCGTGAGGTCACAAACCAAGATGTGCTCTATTTTTTTAAGAACCATATTATTTATAGGTTCAGTGCTTTGATGAATTATATCTGATAATGGTACTGCATTCAAGAGCATCAGATCAACAACTTTGCCCAGAGACACAACATAGATTGGAGATATTCTACCATCAACTACCCGAGGAAAATGGCTTAGTAAAATCCTTCAAAAAACTCATCCAAATATTGAAGAAGACACTCAACAATAAGATAGTGGCATGAGTAGTTAGTTGAAGCCTTGTGGGCCTACCACACACATATAGAACTCCAACTTTATTTACTCCTTTCCTTAGTGTATGGGTTTGAAGTCATTCTACCATTAGAAGTCCAACTCTATCACTAAGGATATAGGTAAAGATCACAACAAAGTAACATAAAGTTGTGGTTAGAAGAGCTCAAGGTTTGGAGAGGCTACCGCATATGCCAAAACTTGAGTTGTACAAAGCTAAAATGATTCAAGCTCATAATAAGTTGGTCCATCCTAGAGCTTTCAAGTAGGAGAGCTTATTTTAGTTTTAAGGAGACCGCTTTGTTGCCCATCGTAAGATGGGAGGCAAGTTTGAACCCACTTGGGAAGGCCCTTTGTCATAGAGAAGGCCTACCAAAGAGGATCTTATCAGCTTATAAATCATAAGGGAGAGCACCCAATGCATCCAATCAATGGACTCTACTTAAAGAAATATTATAAATCATTTTTAAAATATTTATCATCAATGAAAATTCCATTTTTAATTCAATCTCTTCCATGTTGAAAGTATTCTTGTTTAAGAATCGCCATGATGTGTCTAGGTAGGTGTAAGGAACCCAGTAGCCTATCCTTCATCGATACAACACTAACACAAACTACAAACAAGCATATAAAATAAACACATATATTTATCTCAAGCAACTCTAAATTGAGATAATTCCCCCAATGGCACTCACTCATTAGCTGCTCTAGGTCAGGCTGATGAGCTACCCTACTAGTGTGTCACCCTAGTGGTCTTCTTACTTTGGAGGATGTAAGTCTGGTAAAGTTTCCTTCCTTACTTTTCCACTACACACCAAAGAGTGCCTTGTTAGTTTGGTATGACATACTACGTGGCAGGTAAGCTACCTCATGATGGCTTCGTTTAAGAGGATGTGAGTCTACTATGCTTTTATTCTCTTGGATTAGCCTTTGTGCACCGAAGGTCAAATTTCTTTTGAGGTTTAGGATAAGTCCCAGTGGCTCCTTCCCTCGACCCTTCAAGTCTGGGTCCAGTCCTTCCTCGAGGCTCCCCTCTTAGTAGTCGCTCTAGGCTAGATAGCATCTATCCCACCAACGATAGACTATCTCGATGATCGCCCACTTGGAAAGTTGTAAGCCTACATGCTTTCTTTCCATTGATCATTGCACATCAAAGGCACCTTAGTTGGTTCTCACTATGCTGATGGATACACCACTCATGTTGATGGATACACCTTAGATTGGTTGGTTCTCACACCTTAAGATACACCACTCATGGCAGATGTAAGTTTGCTATGATTTCCTTGAGGCCACTGTACACTATAGGCTTTCTTTCTAGGCTCAAGATAACACCGCAAAGCATCCTCCTATGTGGACACTATATTTGGATCACATCCTTTGCGACCCCATTTAGATACTACCCAAGTTACCATTAGATTGGACCATTTCTTTTTCCTAGTAACCACCCCTATGGTTGGAGAATTCATCCTGTGGATGTGTAGATTCTCCTTGGTCTAGTAAATCTAATGTAAGTCAAGGATGATATAGCTCCTTCTCAGTGTAGTCCCTCGCACACCAACAATGTCAATGAAAACATATAAACAAAATATATATTCACTGGATTAGAGGACACTAATGGTACCTTTTCCCAAGTGTGCATCCTATCTTTAAAGCAAGTGTCAACAAAACTCTATAGAATTTCCTAACTACTTGAGTTGATATAAGTCCCCAAAGCATTCACTAGACTCCTTGCGGTTTGATTTTTTGTTACCAATATGTCACTCCAATAGTTGTTCCTTGCTTTATAAGATGTAAGTCTGCTATGCCTTCTTCCTAGCATAGCAGTTGCACACTGAAAGGAAACCACTTAGGTTAGCTAGCTCTACCCCATGCCACCAGTAGACTACCCCTTTGGAATTGTAAATCTGAGATAGGACAAGTCCGATATAGCCTCTTTAGTGGGTCCATCACCACATGGTCCATAAATTAAATCTATCAAATTTGATCGAGCTCACATCCCCAGTGGATATGCCCTCAATTTGAAATCAAACTAAACCAAATAAACCATATCAAATCACATGAAATTAAGATAAAATTAATCTTGACTTCTTTTGAGTTGACATATGTCCCCACCAACATTCACTTAGTAGTCGCCCTAGGTCAAGTTTGATTTGTTGTGCATCCAATAGGTCACCCAAGTAGTTGTTCCTCACTTTGGAAGATGTAAGTCAGCTATGCCTTCTCTTCTTCTAGCATAGTTGTACAATCAAAGGCAACCCCTTAGGTTGGCTAGCTCTACCCACGCCAGACTATCCCTTGGATTTGTAAACTTGAGGTAGGTTGATATAGCCCCTTAGTGGGTCCATCACCGATAGGTCATTAACTTCAGATTAAATTAAAACCAATTTGATTTTCCCCAATGGAGTTAAATTATACCCTTCTCCCTAGTGAAGCCCTAAATCATATATAAACAAGTCAAGCAAACAAATCAAATTCAAAACCAATCTCCCTAGTGGAGTCAAATTAAACCAACTCCCCAATAAGCCTAAATCAAAGAAATCCAACCTCTTATCCCCAATGAATACATCCCCAAAAAAAATGAAATCAAACTCAAATCTGATAATATAGAACTACTTCCCTAGTGCAAGGTTCATATTTACCCTCAGTGGACTCGAGCCCATATCTCTAGATATTCACATCTTAAAATAGAAATAAATTAAATTATTGATCTTAATCCGTGGATTATAGATTCTTATCACTAGCGGATCTTCTTTCGCAATCATATAATCAAATCAAATTCAAACCTTATCCCTGATTTATGCCCTCAACATAGACCCCTCATGTCATGTCCAATGCATGTGTAATCCCTAGTGGATCTCCCTCCATGTCCTTGACATGGAATTCTCATCAAATCTTATTTCTTCTCTTATTTCTTAATACTTCAAAAGCTTTACAATGTCATTCATTTACAATCTTAACTTTGTAATCAACATTTTATGATTTGTGATGGTGCAAGCTCAAACTAACTATACAATATCATGCTAAACATATTATAGTGTGAATTAACACACTATATTATATTATTATAAAATATGATGTTATATTAATTTTCTATATATATAATATATTGTCTAACATTACACCTCATTAGAATCACTTAAAAGAACAAATAATGAAATTTTCTCAAAATATGAATAATGTTCATTTTGGATGTAAAATTATTATTTTTCTATTAAATGGTACAAAATAGCATAATTTTTTGTGCTTCTTGGTGTGTGCCATGAATTTGGCCAAATTCTTCTCTCCTTCAAATTAATATTTTTGTGAGTTTTGACCCAATGTACTGTAAAAAAAGTAAAACCTACTAAAATGTAGAATAACATTTAGTAACACACCACCACATTCATATATATGTGAAGTTATATTGTTATGTACATTATATTTCAATATGCTTTCATATAATATATTATCTTACATTATACCATAAAATGAATAACTTTAAGCAAAAAAATTTTAAAATTTTGGTTGAAAAATGAACATTTATTTTGGATGCAAAATTTCATTCTTTTGGTTAAATGACACACCATAGCACCCCTAATGAAGTTCCCTAAAGCTTACCTTAAATTTGGCCAAATCCCATCATCTCATAAATCAATATTTTTATGAATTATAAATTTTACTACATCATACTATAACAAACTAAAATATGCTAAACAAAGTACTATAATTCATTGTATGTTAATGCATGATCCTACACTATGTTATGGCATACTTTATTTTAATACACTATAACTTAGTATATTATACTATATTGCATATCGCATCACAAGGGATTGCTTAAGATAAAAGATCATAAAATTAGTCTAAACAATATAATATTTTGTCATATCACTTACATATTTTAAATTGAAATAATATATTATGATGCCATGCTCTACCTATTATGAATTTGGCCAAATTCCACCATTTTAAAGTCTAAATCAACATTTTTATATATAATACTAGTGTAGGCATTTGCATGTAAAATACTAAAAGAATTTAAAATGCAAATAATATATTATGATATATGATGCTATACTATGCTACAACATATAATATTTATTTTGAACATAAAATCTTACTTTTTTATACTACAAGTGGCATAGCACCTTTGGTACTACAACCTAATTTCCACTTCAAATTTAATAAATTTCATCATCGATTTATTAAATCAATAATTTTAGGATTTATATTCATATAGACTATAGGGCACAATACCATATATACTAAAACATTTCAAAGCATCTTATAACAAAAAACATCACTACATGCTCAAATATATGATGCTTTATACTATAATATATGGTATTATAATATGATTTAGGGTTAAGGTTTAGGGGTATTCAAATCTCTAATAGTCAAGGGAAAGTCTCTTGAAGACATTTTCTTTAGCTACCATAACTATGTTTGGATTAGGTCATTCTTACATCTACTCTATTCTTTATTGGTTTAGGGTTTAGGGTTTAGGTTAGGGTTTAGTTTTTTTTTAGTTTAAGGTTTAGGTTTTAGGGTTTAGTGTTAGTTAAGGTTTCTTAGGTTTAGGGTTTGGGGTTTAGGATTTAGGGTTTAGGTTTGTAGGTTTTAGGTTTAGGGTTGTAGGTTGGGTTTAGCATTTAGGTTTAGGGGGGTTTTAGGTTTAAGGTTTAGGGTTTAGGGTTTAGTTTAGGGTTTAGGTTTAGGATTTTTTAGGTTTTAGGTTTAGGTTAGGGTTTAGGAAGTTTTAGGTTTAGGGTTTAAGTTTAGTTTAGGGTTTAGGGTTTAGATTTTTTAATAGAAGAATAAATTTAGATTCAACATTTCTTCTTTTGTTAAGTAGCACCCAAGTTTTCTAAGACACATGATATATATAAAAATGAGCACCCATAGAAAATCAAAATCTAGATAAGTAAGTATAATCTCTAAGACATAGTTCCATAAGCGATCGATCAACCGATCTTCAATTTCTGATTCCCATAACCACCCCACCTCTCGAGTAGGATCACCATCATATCCTCATCTCTCCCCACCACCATGGGCTGTAACCTTGCTCCTCCTCCATAACCACCACTTCTCTAATCACCACCACCATATGCACTAGCACCTCCAAATTCCCCACCACCTATGATTCACACTCACTCCATCATGTGATCTACACTATGCCTAGTTGACGGTAATGTTCCTACTTCTAAGGTTCGCCCATTCTTAGGGTCTAGCTTTAGTTAGTTTAGGGTTAGGGTTTAAGTTAGTTTAGGGTTTTGTGGGGTTTAGGTTTAGGGTTTGGGGTTTTAGGGTTTAGGTTTAGGTTTTGGTTTAGGTTTAGGGTTTGTATAGGGTTTTAGGCTTAGGGTTTAGGGTTTAGGGTTTTTTTTAGGTTTAGGGTTTAGGGTTTAGGGTTTTAGGGTTTATGATTTAGTGTTTAAGTTATAGGTTTAGGTTAAGTTTTAGGGTTAGTTTTAGGGTTTAGGGTTTAGGGTTTAGGGTGAAGGTTAGGGTTTAGGGTTTTTAATCAAGTAACTAGGTTTATGTTTATTTAGTTTAGTTTATTTTTTATTTATTTGAGTTTTTTTATTTATATTTTAATTTTTTTATGTCCTAGTTTATTTATTTTAGTTTAGGTTTTCTATTCTAATTTATTTTTAGGTTTAGGCTTATTTTTTAGTGGTGTCTTATTTTTATTTTATTTTTTAGGTTTAGGTTTTATTTTTTATTTTTAGGTTTAGGTTTAGGTTTTATTTTATTTTCTTAGGTTTAGGTTTTAGGTTTTCATTTTAGGTTCATTTTTAGGTTTTATTTTTAGTTTAGGTTTTGGTTTATTTTAGTTTATTTTATTTTATTTAGTTTAGGTTTAGGTTTAGGTTTATTTTGTTTATTTTAGGTTTAGGCTTAGGTTTTATTTATTTTGGTTTAGTTTAGGTTTAGGTTTATTTTATTTTGTTTATTTTATTTTTATTTTAGGTTTAGGTTTTTTTTAGTTTATGATTTAGGTTTTATTTTTTATTTATTTTTAGGTTTAGGTTTTTTATTTAGTTTTTATTTTATTATTTTATGTTTATTTTATTTTTCTTTTACATTTAATTTTTATTATATTTAGGTTTTTATTTTAAGTTTTTTTATTTGTTTTAGTTTTGTTTAGGTTTTTATTTTATTTTATTTTATTTAGGTTTATGTACTTTATTTATTCTATTTTAAGGTATTATTTAGTTTAGGTTTAGGTTTTTAGGTTCTTAGGGTTTAGGGTTTAAGGTTTAGGGTTGTAGGTTTAGGTTTATTTTTTATTTTTTTAGTTTATTTTATTTATTTATTTTAGTTTATTTTAATTTTAATTTTTGTTTAGGTTTATTTTAATTTTTATTTAGTTTAGTTTATTTATTTTAGTTTAGGATTTTTATTTTTGTTTATTTTTTTAGGTTTAAGGTAGGCTTATGCTTATTTTTTAGTTTAGTTTTAGTTTTATTTTATTTTTTAGGTTTAGGTTTTATTAGTTATTTTTTAGGTTTAGGTTTAGGTGTTAGCTTTTTATTTTAATTATTTTCAGGTTTTATTTCATTTTATTTAGTTTAGGCTTTAGGTTTAGTTTATTTTATGTTTAGGTTTAGGTTTTATTTATTTTAGTTTAGTTTATTTTAGTTTATGTTTAGGTTTATTTTATGTTGTTTATTTTAGGTTTAATTTTTTTTAAAGTTTAGGGTTTAGGTTTTATTTTTTTATTTATTTTAAGTTTTATTTTTAGGTTAATTTTTTAGGTTTAGGTTTTTATTAAGTTTTTATTTTATTTTATTTTGGGTTTATTTTTTTTTTTTTATGTTTAGTTTTTATTTATTTTATTTGAGTTTAATTTTTTTATTTTTTATTTTATTTTATTTTATTTAGGTTTAGGTTTAGCTTTAGGTTTAGGTTTAGGTCTTAGTTTAGGTTTTTATTTTATTTTATTTTTTTATTTTATCTAGGTTTAAGTTTATTAATTTTATTTTTTAGGTCTTATTTAGTTTTGGTTTAGGTTTTAGGTTTTAGTATTTAGGTTTAGGGTTTAGGTTTGAGTTAGTGTTTATAGGTTTAGGTTTTGTTAGGTTTAGTTTAGGTTTAGGTTTTAGGGTTTAGGTTTTAGATTTAGGGTTTAGGTTTAGGAGGTTTAGGTTTAGGGTTTAAATTGTTTTAAGGTTTATAGTTTTGTTAGTTTTTAAATTAAAGGTTTAGGTTTAGTAGTTTAGGTTTAGGGTTTAGGGAGGTTTAGTAGTTATTTAGTGTTTAAACTTTAGGTTTATAGTTTTAGGTTTAGTTTAGTTTAGGTTTAGGTTTGGGTTTAGTTTAGGTTTATAGTTTAGTTTAGTTGTAGGTTTAGGTTTAGGTTTATAGTTTAGTAGTTTATTTTTTAGGGTTAGGGTTTTTTAGGCTTTATGGGTTTTAGTTTAGATTTAGATTTTGGTTTAGGGTTTTTAGTTTAGGGTTTAGGATTTTGGTTTTATTACATAATTAAAATTCAAAATTTCTTCTTTTGATTTAATCAACCAAATAACACACAAACCTAAGACACAAGCAACATAGATAAAAAATGAGCATGCATAGAAAAATAAAACCCTAGATAACGCATCTCTCTTGTAAACAGTTCCATAAGCAGTAGATTAGATCAGCCAATCTTTAGTTTCTCTATTTCCCATCAAAACCACCTCAGCCTCTCAAGTAGCAAAATCCACCATCATATCCCTGATCTCTCCATCCGCTACAACCATGGTTGTAACATCCATCGCTCCCACCTCCATATCCACATAGCACCTCCGGATCCCCAACACCACTGATAATGCCTTCTCCACCGATCTAGGAGTGAGTTGATCGATGTTCATGTCGTCAAGCTTCTGCCCATTCTTCATGTTTAGGTTTAGGTTTAGGTTTATTAGGTTTTATGATTTAGGTTTTTTTAATTTATTTAGTTACTTTAGGTTTCAGTTTAGGGTTTGGGGTTTATGATTTAGGGTTTATGGTTAGGGTTTAGGGTTTAGGGTTTAAGGGTTTTTTTTATATTTTTAAACTCAAATGATTCCATAACAAACAAGAAATTACCAAATCAAAGCAGGGCGTTATCCTCTACAATTAATAAAATAAGATAAAAAGAAGTCAAAATTCATAAAAATAGTATTTCACAAAATGATTTAATTCCCAAAGACAATAAAATTTTATTTTGTAGAAATCCAAAAATCTTAGTTAATAAAGAAACCCATATCATCATCATATTCCTTAGTAGGCTCTTCCATCTTTTCTTCCACTACAATAGCAAAGCAGTAGCAGTAGGAGGAGTAGCAAAAGCATCAGGCACAGTAGCCACATCAAATTTATTAGGATCCTTGAAATACTATTTAACCTTCTCGTCCTACAGGTATGTGTAATCAGTGGCAATCATGACGGTGAGGACATTCTTGTAAGCATTGATGAACATTTGGGGCATTGCAGCAAGGGTGGGATAAGACAGGGACAACGTGAGAGAAGTCATCATTGAAAGGCCAACCGAACACTTCTCGATGAGATCATCTTCAATTAGGTCAAGTACCTCAAGACTGAACACTGAACCATCATCATACACAGATTGGACGACAAGGCCATAAAAGAATGGCCTAATCCCCAAGCGAAGCGACCTTTGAGGATCCCACCTTGCCTTTCTTAATCACTCAAGGGTGATAATTTCATACCCTTTTTCTTAGTTGGGATGTTGAGAACCTAGAAGGAAGAAGTCAATGAAGGATCCAAACCAGTGATGTCTATAGTAACCACAACAACAATAAGACAAGACCAACATAGGCAGGACCACCAACATTGTATTTCACATCTTCTTCCCTGACTTCTTTAAGATCTCCTTTTGTAAAAATTAGCTCAATAGGGGTTTAGGGTTTAGGGTTTTAGGGTATTTTCTTTTAGGGTATACGATTTATGGGTTAGGGTTTAGGGTTATAGGTTTAGTTTTGTTGGTTTAGGGTATAGGGTTTAGGATTTAGGCTTTAGGTTTTTTTTAAATTAAGTAAACCAGTAGGCTTAGGTTTCTTTAATTTCTTTATATTTTTATTTATTTATTTTAGTTTATATTATTTTTATTTTTATTTAGGTTTACTTTTTATTTTTATTTAGTTTAGTTTATTTATTTTAGGTTTATTTATTTTTAGTTTAGGGTTTTTATTTTAGTTTATTTTTTAGGTTTAGGCTTATTTTTTAGTTGAGTTTTATTTTTATTTTATTTTTTAGGTTTAGGTTTTATTTTTTAATTTTAGGTTTATGTTTAGGTTTTTTTTTATTTTTTTTTTAGGTTTTTTTTTTTATTTTAGGTTTATTTTTAGGTTTTATTTTTTAGTTTAGGTTTAGGTTTAATTTTAGTTTATTTTTTTATTTATTTAGGATTAGGTTTAGGTTTAGGTTTAGATTTTATTTAATTTTGTTTAGTTTATTTTAGTTTAGGTTTAGGTTTATTTTATTTTGTTTAGTTTATTTTTATTTTAGGTTTAGTTTTTTTTAGTTTAGGGATTAGGTTTTATTTTTTATTTATTTTTAGCTTTATTTTTTAAGTTTAGGTTTTTATTTAGTTTTTATTTTCTTTTATTTTAGGTTTATTTTCTTTTTAGTTTACATTTAGTTTTTATTTTATTTAGGTTTTTTATTCTTAGGTTTATTTTATTTTGTAGTTTAGTTTAGGTTTTTATTTATTTTATTTTAATTTATTTTTATTTAATTTCATTTTAGGTTTAGGTTTAGGTTTTAGTTTAGGTTTTATTTTAATTATTTTATTTTATTTAGGTTTAGGTTTTTTATTTATTTTAATTTTAGGTTTTATTTAATTTAGGTTTAGGTTTTTAAGTTTTTAGGTTTTTATGGTTTAAGGTTTAGGGTTTAGGGTTTATGGTTTAGGATTTAGGGGTTTAGGGTTTAGGGGTTTAGGGTTTAATGTTTTAGGGTTTAGGGATTAGGATTTTTTTTAACTAAAAAGAATTTATTGCTCTGAAAAAATAGGTACAAGAAGACCATATTAAAGACTAAACTTAAAAAGAAAAAAAAACTACTACTCAAATAAGCTGAGAACCTAAAGAGTTTAGTCCCTAAACTAATACATCAAAGATCAATAAAGAAAAAAAAAAAAAACTTAAAAAAGCCATGTAAAAAAAGATAAAGTGGAAGAATCCATGGAGCTCAAAGAACCTAGAGAGGAAGATCCATAAGAAAAGAAAACGCAACAAATGTAAACAACTCAACCATCTAAGAAAAAGAGACCATTAGTAAGACTCTAGCTCCCTCCAAGAAGAAGAAGAGATCTAAAAGAGACATGCAACCTATAAGAAATCTCCTAGAAGGAGATGTGAAAACATAAAGTGAAAAAACTCAGTCAAATATTAGGAAGAAGGATAATCATAATAATGAGGGGCATCAAATCCTAAGTGTATCCGACAAAGAAGGGTTACAAATAGGAAAAGTCAACCATAAAAAAAATCAAGGAAAAAATCCATCATATCATCATAACCATCCCAAAAAGGAAAATACAAACCTATCATAATAGTTACATCAAAGAAAAGGTGATGCTAAGGAACAGAGAGAGAGAGGAGAGCAACATATAAAATTAACATAAGATAATGCCAACAAAACCAAATATGAACACCTCTTAAAAGAAGGAGAAAAAAGCTCATAGCCCAAAAAGAAGAGCCCTCAAAGATAAGCCATGAGCCAACAACAACCAAACCAAAACCAAGACATCAAGCCAATAGAGCCCACAACAACATTAATCCAAAACCAAGGCACCAACCAAAGGAAAGGAAACAACTAACATAATAGCCATATAGCACCTAGGAAGAAGAGAACCAAACCAACCAAGAAAAGAAGAAGGCCAACAAAGCTAAAATAAATAGCTAGAAATAGCTAACCAATTGAAAACTACAAGAACAAAAGCCAACCTACCACCAACAAAGATTGCAAGACCAACCAAACAAAGGCAACAAGAATAAAACCACCAGAAAAAAACTACTAAACAACACAAAAAAACCCAACAAATAGAAGCCATAAACACCAAGCGAAGGAGGAAAATTAGCCAAGAAGCCAATAGCTAGCAAGAAAGGCACATCAAAAGCTCATCCAACAGAGAAAAAACTAGCTAAAAGTAAAAGCCTCCCAAGGACAGGAGAGATTATTTCCAAGAAGCTTTGGAATGAGTAATCTTTGGCAAGTTTGGAGGGGCATAAATATGAACACTTTTTTTCTTTTTCTTCTTGTAAATAGTTTTATAACCATACCCTTTCTCCAAAATATCTCCATCCAAAAATGAATCAATATTATTATAAAATGCATGGGGATCAATAGAAGCTATCAATTTCAAAGAAGAGCATTTAGAATCATCCACAACACTAGACAAAGGAAAATCAAAATAGTATGCATTTCAAAATCAGAAGTGAAAGAAGGAGTAGAAACAACTTTATTAAAAAAGACAATTATCAATATTTTCACCTTCCAACAAAATCTAAAGCCTATCTTCATTCATAAAAAAAGAAGCAGAATAATCTTTATGTAAGGGATTAAAATAAGATTCAAATCCCATAGAAACACATAGCATATTACCAAAATTGAACATAATTACCATAGAAAAACCATCATTTTGAACTAAATAGAACAATTCATAATGAGAGAATTGTCATAGGTATCTAAATATTTTTTTTTTGAAGGATCACCATGATCTAACAAGATTGGAGAAATAATTGTTGGCATCAACAATATTCGAACCATCATCATGAAAGGAGTTATGGATAACATCCAAACCATTAGAATCATTAACCACAACCTCTAAAGTCTTCCATTTAATAGAATCATCAAAAGAAGCACTTAAAACATGATTTTTAGTTAAAACCTTTTTAGAAACATCAAAATTACCTTTTGCATTAGACAAATCATTAATAGGTAAAACTTTTTCAAAAAATTCAGAAATCTGGTTTTACAAAACATTAAAATTTTGAAAAATAGATTTTCCATTATCAAACTTGAGAGAATCATCAATTTTTCAACAATTGAATTCTTACGGTCATTTTCTTCTAAGAGAGGGATGAGCAATAATGCATTTAGAAATTTCATGCCTATGAATCTTACAATGATTACAAAAAATGGGAAAGTTCTCAAAAATAACTTTTTGAAAATAATCACATTTCTTCTAACCCAACCAAATTTTTTATAATATCAATCTCTACAAGAATTCTAGCAACATACGGTTGAGAAGAAGCGGTTGTTGCTTGATCAACTTGCAAAGGCCAACCAAAATTGACCCAATAGCATAAAGAATCGATGATTAAATAGATGAATCTACAAGTTAGGTAAAGAAATTCAAATGGGATATAGACTCTTCATTAACATTAAACATAGGCATCCTTGAGAATACACATTTGACAATTGAAAACATAGTAAGAATGCCTAGAAAACATTATTCATAATCAAGGTCATTAGAAAGTTTAATCAAAACATGCCTTGCATCAATCAACCCAATAGAAAAGAACAGATAAATTTAAGCTATGAAAAAATGAATATCTTGGCCATTTAAATGAAAATTTTCCAATAAAAAAAAAAAAAGGCTAGCTAATCTTTCAATATCCTCATCAAAATCATAATTGTAGAGTACCTTTAAAAGTCATATGAAGTAAATTCAAAGGAGGCTCGATGGAGGAATTCTTACCAGCTAAAGCCACTTTGAAATATTTAGTGACAACAAGTAATTTAGAGGTAGGATTACCCAAAATATCTAATGCCTAGCGGGATCCATTGGGGGTTAACCCATGGATTTGAAGAAGGCGACTCCATGAGTCATAGCGTCATGATAAGAACATGTAGATCAGCAACAATCTATAGGGAAACTAAAGAGAAAGTGCTCAAAACTCACCAAGAATTTGAGGGATCCTGAAATCACTCAATAAGAGGGTTTAGTTTAGTTTTAGGGTTTAGGTTTTAGGTTTAGTGTTTATTAGTTACTATTATGTTTTATTAATTTTAGGTTATTATTAGTTTATTATTAGTTTTATGTTTAGTTTAGTTAGTTTAGTTTTAGTTAGGTTATGAGTTTAGTTTTATTAGTTTTAGTTTTAGTTATTATTATTTTAGGTTAGTTTAGTAGGGTGGGGGACATTTTAGGTTTAGTTCATTAGTTTATTTAGTTAGTTTATTTAGTTAGTTTATTTATTATGGTTTAGTTTATTTTAGTTTATTTATTAGTTATTATTAGTTAGTTTAGTTATTATTAGTTAGTTAGTTATTTATTTAATTTAGTTAGTTATTATTATTAGTTTATGGTTTTATTATTATTTAGGTTTTAGTTAGTTTTAGTTAATGGTTTAGTTTTATTAGTTTAGTTTTGTTAGTTTATTTATTTGTTTATTAGTTTAGTTTATTAGTTTTATTAGATTTATTAGTGTAGTTATGGGTTTAGTTTTATTAGTTTATTATTATTAGTTTTTTTGTTAGTTTATGGTTTAGCTTTTTATTAGTTATTATTAGTTATTTATTGTTTATTATTATTAGTTTAGTTAGTTGGTTTATTACTAGTTTTATTTTAGTTTAGTTTTTCTTTAGTTTATTATTATTATTATCAGTTTATGTTTATTATTATTAGTTTTATCATTATTATTAATTTATTTATTTAGTTAGGGTTTATGGTTTAGTTATTTAGTTATTTGTTTGTTAATTTATTATTAGTTTTATTATTATTAGTTTATTAGTTTAGTTAGTTATTTATTAGTAATTATTATTATTATTATTATTAGTTTTTATTAGTTTAGTTATTGTTAGTTAGTTTTATTGTTTTTATTATTAGTCTATTTATTAGGTTTATTAGTTTAGTTATTTAGTTAGTTTTATTTTATTTAGTTATTAGTTTATTAGTTTATTATTGGTTAGTTATTATTAATTTTTTTAGTTAGGTGTTTTATTATTAGTTTATTATTAGTTATTAGTTAGTTTATTAGGTTTAGTTATTATTATGTTTATTTAGTAGTTAGTTTTTACAGTTTATTAGTTTAGGTTTAGGGTTTAGTTTTAATTAGTTATTTAGCTATTATTATTAATTTTTTAGTTTAGTTTTAGTGTTTATTATTTATTAGGGTTTAGGTTTATTTATTAATCAATTCAGTTTTATTAGTTAGTTCATTTATTAGTTTATTAGTTTATTAATTATTAGTTTAGGTTATTAGTTATTAATTATTGGTTTTATTTAGTTAATTATTGGTTTTAGTTTTTATTAGTTATTATTAGGTTTTAGTTTATTATTTATTAGTTATTAGGTTTTATTAGTTGGTTATTAGTTAGCTTTAGTTTAGTTTTTTATTATTGGTTTATTAGTTTTTGGTTATTGTTTATTTATTATTATTTGTTTTATTAGTTTAATTATGAGTTATGTTACTTCAGTTTAGTTTGTTATTATTAGTTTTATTAATTTAGGTTTAGGGGTTTAGTGTTTAGTTTAATTAGTTATTATTATTATTATTATTATTATTATTATTATTATTATTATTATTATTATTATTATTGTTGTTGTTGTTGTTGTTGTTGTTATTATTATTATTATTATTATTATTAGTATTATTGGTTTTAGTTATTGGTTTATTAGTTTTAGTTAGTTTAGTTATTAGTTATGTATTTAGTTGTTTATTATTAGTTATTATTATTAGTTATATTATTAGTTTTATTAGTTAGTTTTCATTTAGTTTATTATTATTTATTAGTTTAGTTAGTTTTGTGTTTAGTTTAGTTTAGTTTTAGTTATTTATTATTTAGTTTATTATTATTATTATTTATGTTTAGTTAGTTTTTTATGTTATTAGGTTTTATTATTATTTAGTGTTTATTTAGTTATTATTAGTTTTTAGTTTAGTTTCTTTTTTATTATTATTCATTATTAGTTTATTAGTTTAGTTTATTTTTTTGTTTATTATAATTAGTTAGTTTATTAGGTTGTTTATTAATATTAGGTTTATTTATTTATTTATGTTTTATTTATTATTTAGTTTATTAGTTTAGTTTATTATTATTATTATTAATTTATTATTATTATTATTATTATTTATTAGTTTAGTTATTTATTTTATTTAGTTTAGTTTATTATTAGTTTATTAGTTTAGTGTTAGTTATTATTAGTTATTTAGTTTTAGTTTATTATTTTTTTAGTTTTATTATTAGTTTTAGTTATTATCTAGTTAGTTTATTATTAGGTTTATTTAGTTTATTTGTTTATTAGTTTAGTTTAATTATTAGTTTTAGTTATTAGTTAGTTGTTATTATTAGTTGTTTCTTAGTTATTTAGTTAGTTTAGTAGTTTTAGTTTATTAGTTATTAGTTTTAGTTTTGTTAGTTTAGTTATTATTAGTTTAGTTATTGGGTATAGTTTTATTATAAGTTAGTTATTTATTAAGTTAGTTATGTTTAGGGTTTAAGTTTCTTAGTTAGTTATTATTATTAGATAGTTGTTTATTAGGGTTTAGTTTACTTTGTTTATTAGTTTAGATTTAGCTATTAGTTTAGGTTTAGTTTAGTTTTTATTAGTTTTAATAGTTTTGTTTATTTTTAGTTAGTTTATTAGTGGGGTTTTTTTGTTTATGTTTAATTTAGTTATTACTTTGTTTATTAGTTTAGTTGGTTTTTATTATTCTTAGTTTATTAGTTTTTTGGTTATTATTTAGTCAGTTTAGTTTAGTTAATTTTATTAGTTTTTATTATAGTTTATTATTAGTTCATCAGTTTTAGTTTATTATTTATTAGTTTTAGTTTTAGTTAGTTTAGTTTAGTGTTTTATTAGTTTCTTATTAGGGTTTAGGGTTTAGGGTTTAAGTTTTGGGTTTGGGTTATAGGGTTTAGGGTTTAGTGTTTAGAGTTTTAGGTTTAGGGTTTGTTTTACTAGGCTAGAATTATTTTATTATTATTTTTTTAATTTTTAGGGTTTAGGGTTTAGGGTTTAGGTTTTAGGTTTAGGTTTCAGGCTTTAGTTTAGGGTTTAGGGTTTTTGGTTTTTTTTAATAGAGAACAAATTCAAATTCAACATTTCTTCTTTTTAATTTCATCAACTAAGTAACACACCAAGTTCTCTAAGACACAAGCGATGACATAGATAAAAAATGAGCATGCATAGAAAAATCAAAACCACAGATAATTAGAACACAACCACCACAGCCTCTCAGTAGTAGGATCCATCATATTTTTGATCTCTCCCTCACCACCACCATGGCTATAACCTCTAGCAGCTCCTCACCTTTGTAACCACCATTTCTCTAACCACCAGCTCCATATCCACACCCCAGATTCCCCACCACCACTGTGATAATTGCCTCCTCCTTCACCCACCACTAGATCTAGACTTACCTAGTTAATGGTGATGTTCTGTGAGGTTCGCCCATTCTTAAGTTTTAGGTTTAGGCTTAAGTTTATTAGCTCTTAGGGTTTAGGTTTATTTTTAAAATTTTTTAATTACTTTAGGTTTAAGTTTAGGGTTTGAGGTTTAAGGTTTAGGGTTTAGGGTTTAGGGTTTATGGTTTAACATTTAAGGTTTATAGTTTAGCATTTAGGGTTTAGGGTTTAGGGTTTTACAGTTTATGCTTTAAGGGTTTAGGGTTTGGGTCTAGGGTCAAGGTTTATAATTTAGGGTTTAGGGTTTAGGGTTTATGGTTTAGGGTTTAGAGTTTAGGGTTTAGGGTAGTGTTTTATAATTTAGGGTTTAGGGTTTAGGGTTGTAGGTTTAGTGTTGTTGGTTTTGAGTTTAGGGTTTAGGGTTAGTTTTTTTTTAGGGTTTAGGGTTTAGGGTTTGGGGTTTAGGACTTAAGATTTAGGGTTTAGGGTTTTGAAATTAAGTAAACAGGTAGGTTTAGTTTTATTTAGTTTATTTTTTATTTATTTTAGTTTATTTTATTTTTAATTTTTATTTAGGTTTATTTTTTATTTTAATTTAGTTTAGTTTATTTATTTTAAGTTTATTTATTTTAGTTTAGGTTTTTTATTTTAATTTATTTTTTAGGTTTAGGTTTATGTTTAGATTTGTTTTTTAGTTGAGTTTTATTTTCATTTTAATTTTTAGGTTTAGGTTTTATTTTTCTTTTTTAGGTTTAGGTTTTTATTTTTTTTTTTAGGTTTAGGTTTTAGGTTTTTATTTTAGGTTTATTTTTAGATTTTATTTTTTAGGTATTTATTTATTTCTTTTTTAGGTTTCAGTTATGGTTTTTATATTATTTTTAAGGTTTAGGTTTTAGGTTTTTATTTTAGGTTTAATTTTAGGTTTCATTTTTTAGTTTTAGTTTAGGTTTATTTTTAGTTTATTTTATTTTATTTTGTTTAGGTTTAAGTTTAGGTTTAGGTTTTATTTATTTTAGTTTATTTTATTTTATTTTATGTTAATGTTTATTTTATTTAGTTTATTTTATTTTTATTTTATGTTTAATTCTTTTGGTTTAGGTTTTAGATTTTAGTTTTAGGGAATTTTATTTATTTTATTTTTAGGTTTTATTTAGTTTGGGTTTAGGCTTTTATGTTTTTACAATTTAGGGTTTAGAGTTTAAGGTTTAGTGGTTTAGGGTTTAGGGTTTAGGATTTATGATTTATTATTTAAGGTTTAGGGCTTTAGGGTTTAGAGTTTAGAGTTTAGGGTTGTAGGTTTAGGGTTTAGGGTTTAGGATTTAGGGTTAGTTTTAACATTTAGGGTTTAGGCTTAAGGTTTAGGGTTTAGGGTTTAAGGTTTTTGGGTTGATGCTTTTTGGGTTTAGGGTTTAGGTTTTTTTAGGGTTTAGGGTTTAGTGTTTCGACTTTAGGGTTTAGGGTTTTTATGGTTTATGATTTAGGGTTTATGCTTAAGGGTTTAAGGTTAAGGTATAAGGTTAGTTTATAGTTTAGGGGTTTATACTTTAGGTTTAACTTTAGGGTTTATAGTTTAGTTAGATTTATTTAGGGTTTTAGTTTAGGTTTATAGAGTTAAGTTAGGGTTTAGTTTTAGTTTTAGTTTAGGTTTAGGTTTAGTTTAGTTTAGGTTTAAGTTTAGGTTTAGGAGTTTAGAGTTTAAGTTTATGGTTTATAGTTTAGAGTTTTAGTTTAGGGTTTAGGAGTTTAGGTTTAGGTTATAAGTTTAGATAGGATTTAGTATAGATTTAGGTTAGTTTAGACTTTGGGTTTAAACAGTTTAGGTTTAAGTTTAAGGTTTAGTTTATGCTGATTTAGGGATTTAGGATTGATGAGGTTTAGGAGTTTAAGTTTAAGGTTTGTTTATAGTGTTTAGGGTTTAGGTTTTAAGGTTTAAGGTTAGGTTAGGGTTTAGGATTTAAGTTTAGGTTTAGGTTTTAGGTTTAGGAGTTTAGGTTGTTTAAAGGGTTTAGAGTTTTAAAATTTAGGGTTTAGGATTTTTAGGAGTTTTAGGTTAAAGAGTTAGGTCTGAGTTTAAGTTTAGGTTGATTAAGTTTAGTTAGTTTAGATTAGGTTTAGGTTTAGAGTTTAAGGTTTAAGTTTAGGTTTAGGTTTAGGATAGGTTTAGGGATTTAGGAGTTTTGTTTTTTAATTTAAGTTGGTAGGTTTAGGTTTATTTAGTTTATTTTATTTATTTATTTTAGTTTATATTATTTTATTATTTTTATTTTAATTTAGTTTAGTTTATTTATTTTAGGTTTATTTATTTTAGTTTAGGTTTATTTATTTTAGTTTATTTTTTTAGGTTTAGGTTGAGGTTTATGTTTATTTTTAAGTTTAGTTTTATTTTTATTTTATTTTATAGGTTTAGGTTTTTTTAGGTTTATGTTTATGTTTTATTTTATTTTTTTTTGGTTTAAGTTTAGGTTTTTTATTTTAGGTTTATTTAAGTTTTAGGTTTAAGTTTAGGTTTATTTTAGTTTATTTTAATTTATTTAGTTTAGGGTTTAGGTTTAGTTTATTTTAAGTTTAGGTTTTTTATTTATTTTAGTTTAGGTTTAGGTTTATTTTATTTTGTTTATTTTTTAGGTTTTATTTTTTTTTTTAGTTTGGGGTGGTTTATTTTTTTTTATTTTGTTTTGGGTTTATTTTTTAGGTTAGGTTTTTATTTACTTTTTTATTTTAATTTATTTTAGGTTTATTTTATTTTTATTTTGTTATTTTAGGTTTTATTTTATTTTTTAGTTTAGTTTAGGTTTTAGTTATTTTATTTTAGTTTACTTTTTTAATTTATTTTATTTTATTTTATTTTATTTTTAAGTTAAGTTTTGGTTTAGGTTTATGTTTTAGTTTAGGATTTTATTTTAGTTTATTTTTTATTTAGGTTTTTTTCTTTATTTTATTTTTATGTTTTATTTATTTTAGGTTTAGAATTTTAGGTTTTTAGGATTTAGGATTTAGGGTTTGGGGACTAGAGTTTAGGGTTTAGGGTTTAGGGTTTATGGTTTACAGTTTAGGGTTTAAGGTTATTGGTTTTACGGTTTAGGGTTTAAGGTTGAGGGTTAGGGTTTATGGTTTAGGGTTTAGGGTTTTAAGGTTTGGGAATTTGAGTTTTTTTACAAAAGATTAGGTTTAAGTTTTTTTGTTTTCTTTATTTAATTTAGGTTTAGGTTTATTTATTTTTTATTTTTTATTTTTTTATTTTTAGTTTATTTATTTTTTTAGGTTTTTATTTTTAGTTTAGTTTAGGTATATGTTTATTTAGGTTTATTTTATTATTTATTTATTTAGTTTATTTTTTAGTTTAGGTTTAGGTTTATGTTTATGTTTTATTTTTTATTTTAGTTTATTTTTTTATTTTAGTTTAGTTTAGGTTTTCTTTTAGTTTAGTTTAGGTTTTGGTTTTATTTATTTATTATTTAAATCATTTATTTTTTGTTTTTAGTTTAGTTTAGTTGATTTGATTTAG
>JAKCPB010000798.1:0-58900 GCA_021442155.1 Cymbidium sinense | reverse complement strand
TATTTTGACATAAAGTAAACAATTTTCATTTTAAAATTTGAAACATTAAATTATGAATGCATGAATCACATGGAATATAACTTAACATGTTGTGAAAGATCCAAAATAATGAAAGCATGTAAACAAACTCACTTTACTTAAATTCTAAAGACATTCTTAAAGAATAAGAAAATTTATAATAAATCAAAGTGAATTTCAAAATAATTTTTATTTAGTTTGAAGTTTGACTTAATTTTGAAAAGGTGAGATGGGTTTACTGTTCTTAACCCATTTCCACATATGTTTTGTATTTTTGTTTAATTTTTAGATAATTAAATCTATTTTTAAGTTGTGATTAGCTTAAGGTATAAATTAAGTGGCTTAATTAACCCTTACCTACTCCACCTTAGAAAAATTAACTAAATAATTATGAGCCAATGAGATGACATAAAACCAAGGTATTTTAAATTTACAATGCACCTAATAATGAAAAGGCCTAATGCAATTTGGCTCACATAAAAAAGTTAATTAAGCTAAGGGTTTAGCTTAAGTACTTTAAAACACCTTTCACACTTATGAAAGGGTTTTAATTTTCTTAATTAAACTTAGGCTATTAAACACCTAAGCATCTACCCAAGGTAGATTAATTAAGTTCTGAAACTTTTTAGAATTTTTTGAAAAGTTGAATAAGAGGATAATTAATGATTTAACCCTTAATTAAGAGGGGATTAAGGAGAGAAAAGGGGGTTTAGGGAATAACATAGGGGAAATGCCCCAAAATTATTCCATAAAACCCTACTCACTGGATGTGACCTTAATCAAACTTAATCATTGGGTAAATTCACTAATTACACCTTAATTACCCTTGATTACATGAAAGGGGTAATTAGGGAATGAAGTAGCAATTTCTCCAATTAAGCCCTCAATAAATCTCAAGAAAATTAGGGGAGGCAAAGGTCATCTCCTAAAATGAACCCTAAAAATTTGAGATCAATTGGTGACTAGTTAAAAAAAATAATAGCTAATTAAGATTCTAAAGAAACCCAAATTTAGAGAAAAGGGCAATTCAAAATTCATTGAAAATATTTTTAAAATATTCTAAATGAAATTATCTTTTCATAGCATTTTTCCTTCTATTTTTTTTATTTTTCTATGAAAGTTATAAATTTTAGAAGTTATATGGATTAATTAGGAATTAATTAGGTAATTAACTAATCCCCACTTAATCCTCAGCTCACGGCATGACGCGTGGTGGTGGCGGTTAGTGCGCTTTACATGCGTCGCACTGTGTGGGGGAAACTTAAGTTGTCAACTGGCGCAATAAAGCACAATTATCCTCGCCGTCCGATCAAAGATCGGATGGCTATGGATTCACCCACAGTTTAAAATAGATAAAGGATTTACTAAACTTGCCAAATAATCTCAGTTGTCCATCTAAAATGTGTGGATGGATGGTTGAGATGAGCCAAGTTCTTCGCTGAGGATCAATATGAGCTGTCCATGATCCAAGGGGAAATCTGACCCTGATCTATCATAGAATCATACAAGACTCAAACCCACACCATCTAAAAGAATAGAACGGCTAATCCAATGGTGGATTTCACATGCCATGAATATTTCTTTCACAAAGGACCAACACAATCAAGTGGTTAAAAAAAAATTACATACCGAGGTGATCGTGCTCGAATGAGGTAGCTTCAGTGGAGATGAAGCCCTATTGAAAGTTTTAAGCCTTGGGGTTGAGTAGATCTTCCTATGGACCAACACCACTTGCTCCCCTTTGTGGCTTTGATCCAATTGCACTCTTTCTTATTTGGGAACTTGAGGAAATTATTAGGTGCACTCGACTTGATCCTTGAGGAAGTGTGCAAAGGCAATTGCACTGAATTTGAGTTTGGAAGGACTTGGGAATTGAGATGAGCTCCCATGTTTTCTAAGGAAGAAAAATTGAGAAAGCTAAGATTCAAATCTCTTAAAGCTTGGGATGCTCTTTGATGGCTCTTAACTCTCTAGTGCTCAATCGAAAAGAGTGAAGTGAATTAGGGGAGTATATCTTCCCCATGGCAATGGTCTGCATATGCTTGTCATTTTGATCCAATTGACCAAATTGGAAAGGCTATTTTGATGGGTTTGAGTGTGCACATGGTCGGTTTGGCAAGAGGAATGGAATGCTAACTTCCCATGTGCTTGAATTGAGCTTGAGAGGGAATTTGAAAATCCAATTTTAGGCTATATGGTCAGGTTTGGTCTATGGGCCAAAATGGGCTAACCCAAACCCATTGGGTTGGGTGCACCACTCATCCTATGTCTCCTTGAACTTTTAGGAAAGCCTCTAGTGATTGTGAAGAGGGTATGACCAAAATACCCATATATTAGGCCAAAATTTATTTTATGGATTAGGGGTAAAATAGTCATTTTGCTATTTTTTTCACTTTGAGTATGTTTGGTATGTTGAGAAAATAGGTTTGGCCAAATTTCATTGGATTTGGAATCCATTTGATAGGGTTTGGCTCATGTTGACCCATTTAGGTCAAAATGGGTCAACTCAGGTCAAGTTGATCAATTGGTCAAATTGGGTCAAACCAAGGATTGGGTCAAGTTCATATGACCATTTGAAATGTTTTGGTGCCTTTGGTTTGGTTCAATTTGGTATATATTTGGTTTTGGCTCATATGACTTCATTTAGGTCAAATGGGTCAAGTTGACCTATTTGACCTATTTGGGGTAGGTCAAGGGTAGGTTTAGGTTAGGTTAGTCATATGGAGTGGATTGATATCTTTGTTTCCAATCAATTTGGGTTAGTTCATTGGCTCAACATGACCAGTCATATGTCTAAAGTCAATTGGGCTAGTCTAGTTGGCCAATTGAGGCTTTGGTCAAGTTCCACAAGTGATTTGGAATGGACTTGACCCATTGGTTCCAATCAATTTGGCTTAGATCAAGTTTTGACATATTTTGCTTTAGGTCAAAATGGGTCAACTTAGTAAATTGGGCTAAGTGGTCAAGTTCAAACATAAGTCATGAGTGAACTTAGATCAATGGTTTCAATCAATTTGGCCTATGGTGCATTTTGACTATGTTAAGTTTCATTTTGGGTTAAGTATTGACTTGGTCAATCCTTAGGTTTGACTTGGATTGACCTAAGTCTCCCATGATGATTATTGATCATGATGAGAGGGATATATGAGTTTGGTTCAATCCAATTTGGTTAGATCAAAAGTTGGCTCATAAGGGTACTTTAGGTCACTTTGGGTCAAGTGAGCCTAAGTGGGTCAAATTTGGTCAAAGCTTGATTTGAAGTTGATTGATCTTGTATATGAACTTATGATTGAAATATAAATCCATTTACAAAAGGTTTGAAGTCAAACGGATTTTGATCCATTTTAAAATTTCATATTCAAAAGAAGAATATGAAGGAGTCTTAGGTTTGATTTTTTGATCTGGGTTTTGATTGTTTGATTAAAGTTTGGATTTATATATGAGCTCATGATTGTAAGGTTGATTGAACCATGAGAGAAAATCAAGGATTTGGCTTGATTTGAATTGATTGGCTAAGTTCAAGATTTTGGCTTGAAAGGCTTAAATTTGATTTTGAGTGATTTGAGTTTGATTTTGGAATTGGTTTTGATTGTTTGAATTTATATTTCATTTATATATGTGAATATAAATGATGATATAAATTAATCATGAGAAAATTTCAAGAATTTGGAAAGAGTTTAATCATGATTTGGGATAAATCCATTAAAGGGAATTTAAAGGATTTAAGAAATTTTAAATTGAAATTTAATTTTTTGAATTGGATTTGATTGATTTATATTTATATTTCATTTATATGAGAATATAAATGAGAATATAAATTGATTTTGAGAAAATCCCATGAGTTTGAGATGGTTTGATCAAAGTTTAGGTTAAATCCATTGATAGAAAATTAAGGGATTTAAAAGAATTTCAAGCATTTTAAATTTGGAATTTAATTTTAGCCTTAGATTGGATTGATTTATATTTATATTTCATTTATATATGAGAATATAAATGAGGATATAAATAAATTTTGAGAAAATCCTAAGGGTTTGAAGTGATTTGATCAAGGTTTAGAGTTGATTTTAGTTAAGTCCTTTAATGAAAAATTAAAGGGACTTAAGAAAATTTTCATGAATTGATTTGGAATTTTAAATTTGATTTAATGGGTTTGAATTTATATTTCATTTATATATGGGAATATAAATGATAATGTAAATTGATTATGCAAAAATCTCAAAGATTTGCATAGGTTTGAATCATTTTGGCTAAGTCCTTAAGAAAGGGTTAAGGACTTGGAAATTTGAACTTAGGAATTTTTGATTTTGATCATTCAATCATGGATCTCAATCATGGAAATTGAATCATGGAATTGATTTGAGTTTGAGAAAATCAAGAATTGATTTGGAGTTTGACTTGAAAGAAGGAAAGTGAGGAATGGTTTAAGCTAAAGGGTAGGAGATTTTCCTAACACCCCTAAGGCATGACCTATTCCTATGGCTGGCTCTTCTAAGTCTTCTAGGGCTAGGTTTGAGTGTCCACCTAATAACTAGATGTGTCCTAAGACTAAGAAACTCTTAAAGTCTAAGAGAAGTCCTATGTCTAGGATGGAGGTATTGAGAGCTCATTCTAAAAATGAGGTTAACAATTCCACTCAGCACATTCCACATGTGTTAGGTTGAAATTTTCATCTTTTTTAAAAAAGCACATATAAAAGCACATATAAATGTCATTCAATATACCCACATTTATTTAATGGAGATGTTCACTTCCAATAAAAAAAACTTTCAAAAAGCACATATGAACCACTCCATTCAATATACCCACATCTATTGAATAGAGTTTTCATTTTCAATCAAAATTAGAAATAAAATTTCAAAAAAAAAAAGCACATATGAAACCTCTCCATTCAATATACCCACATTTATTGAATGGAGGTTTCATTTCCAATTAAAATCAAAAGTAAAACTTTCAAAAAGCACATATGGATATCCCCATTCAATATTTTTAATGAAGATTTCATTTCCAAATAAAATGACATTATTTTGAAATGCCACTAACATATTCCATATATGATTAGGTTGAAATTTCCTCTCAAAGCAATAATCACACATGCATCTTTGAAAATGAAACAAAATTGATTTCCATCTTACATACCCAAATTTGTTAATGAAATCCTTTTCAAAATCAACAAAAAACAAAATTTCATAACATATTTGAACTTCATTGTAGCATACACATTTGCTAAAGTGAAGTCTCCTTTTTTAAAACAAAATCCAAAACAAAACTTGAAACACTTTTTTGGAATTTCATTTAGCTTACTCAAATTTGCTAAGTGAAGTGTCCATTTCTCAAAGATTTTTTGAAACACATTTGTAACTTCATTGTTTAGCATATCACATTTGCTAAAGTGAAGTCTCCATTTTCAAAACAAAATCAAAACACAAAAATTTGAAAATTTTTTTTAGAAATTCATTTAGCATACTCAAATTTGCTATGAAGTGTCCATTTCACAAAATTTTCAAAACATTTGAACTTCATTCATACAACATTTGCTAAAATGAAGTCACCATTTTCAAAACAATTTTTTTCAAAACACATTTGAACTTCATTATTTAGCATACCATTTGCTAAAGTGAAGTTTCCATTTCAAAATAAAATCAAACAAAAATTTGAAACACTTTTTGGAATTTCATTTAGCATATCCAATTTTAAGTGAAATCTCCATTTCACAAAATTAAAGAAACATCTACTTCAATCTAGCATACCACATTTGCTAAAGTGAAGTCTCCATTTTCAAAACAAAATCCAAAATAAAAGAAACACATTAGGATTTCTTTAGCATACCCAAATTTGTTAAGGATCCTATTTTTTAAAATTAAAATCTCTAAAAAAAAGAAACACATTAGGATTTTCTTAGCATACTCAAATTTGCTAAGAGTCCTATTTTCAAAAAAATTTCAAAAACAAAATACACTTGGATTCCTCATTTAGCATACCCAAATTTGCTAAATGAGAATTTCATTTTTCAAAATCATAAATAATTAACAAAATAAAGCAAGCAAAGAAAAGAAGAAATTATTTTCAAACACCTTACCTAGCATACTTAAATTTGCTAAGTGAGTAAATTCCAAAAAAAAAAGTTACAAATCAAAAATTAAAATAAAATTGACCCTTTACTTTAACATACCCAAATTTATTAAATAAAGGGTCCTCAAAATAAAAAATCAAAATTTAAATATGAACCTATGGAAGCATCTCTTCAAAAATATTTGAACCCATTTTCAACATACCCAAATTTGTTGAAAGTGGATTTTACATCCAAAAATTCCTCTTTCCAATCAAATCTCAAAATCTCTTCTAAATCCATTTGAGCCTGACTTAACACTTTCAAGATGTTGAGTATGGGTTCAAATTCTAAATTTGGATTCAAAATCAACAAAGCAAGAAAATATTATTCAAGTTTGTTTTTGACATTGGAGTTTTAGTCATCTTTAGTCAGTTTTTCAGTCTTAGTTTAGTACAGTTAGATTCAATGGTAGCACCGAGATATGTCACTTTTTCCCATGGGATGGATCTGTCGCCAACCTCCCATTTCGACTATGCCCACCTCATCCACTTTGGATGAGGTTTCAAGAGGGTCTGATTACATGTGAGGGACCTCCTCACCATTATTAGTAGACATGGGTAGAGTCGGTCATCATTGATATGTTGTCGATGAGATTCCCTGATAAAGAGAAAGGTTGTGGTTCTACATAGTGACAAAGCTTGTCACCGTGGTTCCCCTTGCTGCCCTAATTAGGGCTAGCACCCACTCATTAGCACCTTCCAAGGGGAAGGCTCCACTGATGAGGTTGGGTGTAGCTCTTACTCACTCGCCCTACCAGGACCCAAAGGAGAAACAAGAACCACATGATAAAGCACCACACTCATTGTTGGGGAGATGGAGCCATAGTCATTATGTGAAGTTTCCATGATGGTTTCCGTTACAAAGAAACCAAGTTCCATCCTCTCTCCGATGAGAGGAGTGAGTAGCTTCACCTCCACCAATTTATTTCACACCCAAGTGAGAGGAGGTCATATGCCAGCCTACAATATATTCTAAGTTGAGTAGGCGGAGCCTATGGACGATCTGAGTCCGGGGCTCAGTTTAATTTGAGATATGTTATTCCCCGCATCGTGGGGAAACATAGACAGAGAGGCTAGGAGGCCACTCGCCCACACATCACCAGAGAGGGTTCATTCAAATGTCACACTTGTTGATTTTCATTAGTGTGCTACCCACGATCATACATAACATTTTGCTCAGGGACTACACATCATAGAGAGCTCCTATCCCGGAGAGTGGTGGTGCCTCCACACGCTCTACCCCCGCCCACCATCATCTTCATCCATGTTCCAAAGATCTCCGCCCACCAAAGGCCATGAAGGCCACATCGGGAGAAGAGGACCCTGGTGATCCAACTTGAGAGATCCCATCCATCTACACCGCCACTGGGAAGGTCAGCTCTCCGCCAACCTATGCCCAGCAGGTGAAGAATGGTGACCTCAAGCATAGTTCATCATCACCACCACCACCACAACATATGATGGAGATAGCGTGAGGGAGAAGGTGAGCTTGCACCTATGATGATAGATCCTCCTAGAGTGTCACCCCACAGATTCAGGAAAATTAGAAGCATATTTCTTCCAAAGGAGTATAGCCTGTTAACTCTCAAGTAGCAGGGAGTTCCGTGCCTCGCATACATAGTGATCCCACCACTGGCCAAAGTCATTTGTGCTAGTTCAAACGGATCGTTCTCTAGATGATATAGTAGCCCATTATCTCACGGAGAAGAAAGAGATTCTAGGATATGAATAGTCTGATGAGGAGAAGATCAACTTTGATCCTAATGAAGATGATTTATTGGGAGATTCAGTAGGGGTTTGCATGGTAGACACTGGGATCCTCCTCGAGAGCTAGAATGGAAGGTTGAGGCCAAGCAGGAAGACACAACCTACTTAACCCAACACCTCATTTAGCAGATAATGCAAAAAGATGAAAAATAGATAGGATGGAAAAGAGGGTCAAAGATCTACTAGCAGCTATCTTAGCACTTCCAAACCACCGAGAATCCATCCTTCTATATAGAGTCACTAGAGTTGGTGCATGTCTTGGATCCATAAGACTTTACCTCCAAGAGAGCAAGGTAGCACCAAAGATGTAGAAAGGTAGTGGATAGTACCTCCATACAAGAAAAAGATATCAAGAGTATGGTTGAGCAATAAGTGAAAGAAGCATTGGCTCAAGCCCGAGGAGGATCAATGGTTCCAAAGGGTAGACCCTACCCAGAGGAATTTGATGTAATCCAATATCTTAAGGGTTTTGTGCTTCCTTCTTTCAAGAGCTTTGATGGCAGTGGGAACCCGAGGTAACACATTACATATTTCAGGCTAGGTCGGTGGTAGTGAACTTTACTCTTTCATCTCTTCTTAGTAGCTTAGTGCATATATTTGATTATGCATCAACTTCCAATAGTTTAGTAAAGACTTTGTCGAAGTTAGAGCAACTTTATCAAGAGGCTCAAGAGGGTCATCAGGATTCGTTGTGGCTCAACAAAATCCTGGTGAGTCCCTTATTGATTATATTCTCAGATGGCATAATTTGAATATAAAATGTGAACCTCAGCTGTCTGAACATCATGCCATCAAGATTTTGCTTAAGAATATTAATGGCCCAGTCGCCTTCATGCTTAAAGGTTTCACCATTAAAACTTTGAAATTAATCAACAAGGTGGACTATCGAGGAGAAGCCAAATAATTACCTTCTCTAGATCTATCAATAAAGCCAAAGCTGCAGAAGGTATATGAGAAGAAGCCTGGGGTAGTGATAGTAGATAGGGAAACAGAAGAGAGCTTGAGTGACCTGCAAGACCATCACTTCCACCTCCTCTACCACCACCGAGGTAGCCCTACCGGATGCCACAGCAGCCTCCATGGCCTACACCACCTCCTCCTCAGTCACATCATCAATAGTAGCGGTACACATACCTGCCGCCAAGTAGCTATGGTCCACCTACTCTTTTGGATAAACTTAACAAGCCTTATTCATTTAAGAGGAAGTAATTAGGAAGATCTTTAAGAATCTCTTAAAGAAGCCTAATTTTTAGCTACCTGAACCTAGGAGATCGGAGGAAGTGGGTAAAAGCAATGATCCTAACTTTTGCCCCTACCACCATATGCTAGGTCATGTTTTGGAAGATTGCTTCACATTTAAGGAATGGCTTGAACATAGCTTCAAGATCAGTGCTATAGTTATCCCGAAGGAATACCTTACGGAACAACCATTCAATTCCATTGGGGTAATCCTTAGGGATACTTGGGATCCTTCCAAAAACCAAAGTAGGTTGGGATATCTCCTTATCCAAAACCTCTAATAAAATTATCTCAAAAATCAAGAAAATTTTCTTGTAGGTGCCTGAGTCAGTTCAAACCTCTAACATCAAGAAAGATTTACAAGTTTCCGACCAACTCAAAAATGGGGAGGAGAATGTGGGCCGGATAACCTAAGTAGCAAACCAATCGATCGTGGTCCAAACCTCCATCCATCATTGTACTACCATCACCTCCACTTCTTTAGTAGACATCTTGTATCGTGGATGAGGGCATCAAATCCCTCACCCCTCTTACTTTACTTGATTTCTACTATGTACCTCCTATCAAATCCAAGAAATTGAAGAATAAAGCTAGCTTGAATTATATCTATGTCACTTCTAATGGGTTATCTGAATATGTTCCTAATGATAACTCTTCAAGTCTAAATAATAATTATAATAATTATGATTTTCCTCTTTCTGATTCAGAGTTGGATTTTCCTACTCTGAATACTATGGGTTTGCCTTATGAGATAGACTTGGAATCATCTAATTTTGAGGGTCCCATAGGAGAAGCTGTAGGTGAGCCTGACGTGCAGGTAGAATCTTCCATTACACTGCCACAAGAGATCACCAAAGTCAACCTCCGTAGTGGCAAGGTTCTACCTCTTAGGCAAGCACCTCAAGATAGGAAAACAAGTCATTATTTTAGAGGATCAAGAAGCCCTCCACATGATGCTCCACCCTTGGATATTCTTGTGGAGGATCAGCCCAAGGTGGACTATAATCTCCACTCTCACCTAAGAAAGTTACCATATAAGCTAAGCATATACGATGCCCTTGTCTTATCCAAAGAGATGATGGAATCATTAATCAAGACTCTCCTTGATCCTAAGATATGCTTAGCTCAGATAACTGCTTTTGGAGAGGAGGCACATTATTCCATAGAGGCCCAGGAGACCACTTTCATAGATGAAGACTTTCTTCTGGGGGACATGGAGCACAACCGTCCACTCTACATTACAGTGGTCATGGGCAGATTCAAACTTGCCAGAGTTCTCATCGATCCAGGTTCATCAGTGAACATTATGAGTCTAAAGACCCTTGCCTATTTGAGGATTGACATCTCCACACTTTGAGGAGATCAGATGATGTTGAGAGGATTCAATGAACAAGGCGAGAGGGCTTTAGGTTCCATAGTGTTACCTTTGGAGATAGGTGAGGAAGACGCCAAGTTTTATATCATTGATTGAATACTTCACTACTTTGCTCGTAGGCCTTGGATACATCGTAACAAGATGATTCCATCCTCCCTCGATTAGTGCATCAAGTTTAGGAAGAATGTGATTGAGTACTATGTCAAAGGAGATGAAAAGCCATTTTTAGTTAGAGAGGTTGAGATATATGAGGATGCCTACTATCTTCAAAACACCCTTTCTCATGAACTTGGAATAAAATTCAAATTCAAAAGAAAGAGAAAAAGAAAAAAAAGGAAAAAAAAACAAAAAGAAAAAGAAAAGAAAAATGAAAATCTAAGTGAACAAGAAAGAAAAATTGAAGAAGAAATAGGGCCGCATATCACATTCCACCCACAGTTCATTCCATCATATGGACATGTGGGTTGGATGACTCACCACCACAGAGCAGAGAGGTAGAATTAGAGGCGTTCTAGAGGTGGAAGACCCCTATTGGCCATCACAATAGAGGTTATATTCCAGCTCATACTAGTACCCCTACTATTCACAGACTTGGAATCCAACTCAAGGATGAGTCTAATGTGATTAGTATACTAGCCAACCCTCTCATCAGGAGGTGACACTGACTGATGAAGACCGGGCTTCACAAAAAGCAAAGTATTCAATCAAATATATGTAAAATCGTCAAATTAGGAACCTTAGCTCTAACCTCACTTTCATCTCAAA
Source organism: Cymbidium sinense (assembly GCA_021442155.1). Taxonomy (NCBI): domain Eukaryota; kingdom Viridiplantae; phylum Streptophyta; class Magnoliopsida; order Asparagales; family Orchidaceae; genus Cymbidium; species Cymbidium sinense. The sequence continues at coordinate 47,628 of JAKCPB010000798.1, read as the reverse complement.
AAGTTAAAGGTTTAGTAGTTAAGGAAGCCCCTTAGTCTTCCAAAGATATGAAGCTGAAGAGATTCTTTTTAGGATCATCCTCCTCAAGTCCTAAACTTGATGTAGAACTTGAGGAGAATTCATATAAAGAACTAATTGAATTACCTTTTGATTGATACTCACCTTGTGTTATTAGTCTTGCAAAGAAGGGTTTGATTCCTTATTCATGGTCTAAACATAAGTCAGAGTACTTTAAAAGTTATGGAAACATATAGGCAGGGATGCACAATCAAGATCAAGACTAGGATTTGGTACAGTGGGTCCAGTCGATGACGAAGATTACTGCTTAGTTGTCACCAACCATGTGAAATTTGATAGGTTCTTTTTAGTCCAGACCAACTCTTATGAGGATGTGTGTTTAGAAATCTTAGATGATCCAGATGATCTCTAAATCAAAGTTGCACCACCAAAATTTGAAGAGGAGATTCATTCAAAAATTGACAAGCTTAAAGAAATTAACCTCGGGACAAAAGAAAATCTATGCTTGACATACATCAGTTCATTACTGAATGAAGAAGAAACCAATGAATTAGTTAGGCTATTGACTGAGTTTAAGGACTGCTTTGTATAGAGTAGTCCACAAACTAGTAATAGATCCTAACATTAACCCTATTAAGCAAGCTCCTAGATGCATGCGATTAAAAATCGAACAACATGTCATTTCTGAAGTCAAGAAATTGATCGATGGTTTCATCGTGGAAGAAAAATACCCTACCGTTAGCTGTCATCCGCTTAAGAAGAAGAATGGCCAAATTCATATATGCATCGATTTCAGGGACTTAAATAAGGCATGTCCTAAGGATGAGTTTTCTCTTCCTATACTAGAATTAATGGTGGACATCGCCTCATCTCATGCAATTTTCTCCTTTATGGATGGGTCATTTGGCTACAACCAAATTAAGATGGCCCCTGAGGATTAAAGAAATATTGCTTTTCAAACCCCGATCAGAATCTATTGTTATAGGGTCATGCCTTTCGATCTTAAAAAATATTGTTACATATCATGACCTGATCTTCAATGAACTCATCCATCATCAGGTTGATTGCTATGTTGATGATCTAGTAATCAAGAGCAGAGAAAAGGAAGACCATCTCTTTGACTTGAGAGTAGTTTTTGAATGGTTAAGATAATATAACATCAAAATGAATCCCCTAAAGTGTGCATTCGGAGTAGTTTCAAAGAAATTCCTTAGGTTTGTTGTCCGACACCAAGGAATAGAAATAAATCCAGAAAAAATCAAAGCTATTTTAGAAATGCCACCTCTTAAGAGTTTAACTCGACTCAGATCTTTCCAAGGATAGTTGGAGTATCTAAGACACTTTATTTCCAACCATCGAGAGATGCATCAAAGACTTGTCATGCCAAGTTCAAGTGGGATGACAAGTGCCAGCATGCCTTTGAAGATATCAACCAGTATTTGGTGAAGTTGCTAATTCTATTAGCCCCAATCCAGGGTAGGCCACTCATCCTCTAGACTATTGCATTGTATGACTCTCTCGGTACTTTGTTGGCCCAAGACAATGACGATGGGAAGGAGAGTGCTCTTTACTACCTCAGACATTGTTTGATTCCTATTGAAGCGAACTACCCACCTATTGAGAAACATTGCCTAGCTTTAATCTTTGCCTCCCAAAAGCTATGACACTATATGCTTTCTCATAAGGTAAACTTGATTTCTAGAACCAATCCACTGTAGTATCTCATGACATGGCCAATGCTATCTGGACATTTGGCATGATGGTCCATGATCCTATTGCAGTTTGATATCACATTCAATTCCCTCGTAAAAGGTCAAGCACTAGATTTCTTAGCAACACACCCACTTCTTGCGATTCTCCGCTAGTGATGATCTCCGATGAACAAATCATGAACTTAGGGAGGTTGACAACGCTAATGGGAGATGTATTTTGATGGTGCAACTTCTTTCATAAGGGAAGCACCACAATCTACTCTTCAGAAAGGGGGGTAGGAATAGTTCTCTAACTGACGTGATGTGATGAGATTCTTATACTATCTTTCCAATCCCTGCACCAACAATGAAGCCGAGTATGAGGCTTTGATTGCTGGTTTGGAGTTAGTTATTACAATATGTGTCAAGAGCATCAACATCTTTGGGGATTCTCAGTTGGTCATCAACCTGATTATCGGGTCCTAGAAGGTTCTCAAACCCAAGCTTCATCATTACCATGAGTATACCATGAAGTTGTTGGCCCAAATCCCTGAAGTCACCATCTACAAGGTTCCCCAGAGAACAAGTGATGCTTCCAAACTTGCCAAAGAATTAGCATGTCCAAGATGAGTCCATTCCAATAAGGGTCCAAAATAGACAAGTCATATCCCTTATTGATAACTCATCAGAGACTTTCTCTTGAAGGGGAGATTGCCATTGCCTATAAGGACAAGAAGGAGCCGAATGGAGACAATTCTCAGACTATTTGAACACTGATAAATTACCTCAAGAAAAGTCACAAGTCCATCAGGTGAAATAGAGAGCTCTCTTCTATGCTCTCATTGATGGTACCTTATACCGACAGTCCTTTGATCAAATGTGATTACGTTGTTTAGATAAACACAAAGCCCATGATATTGTAACTTAGGTACATTCAGGTCTATATGGAGCACATCAATCCGGTCCAAAGATGAAGACGAAGATCAAGAGACTAGGATACTACTGGCTTTCAATGATTACAGACTGCATGGATATAGCTAGGAGATTCCATCAGTGTCAGGTACACGATATGGTCCTACATCAACCACCCAATATCCTACACCTTATATTAGCCTCATGGTCATTTGAGTGTTGGGGTATCGGCATTGTGGGTCCTATCGATCTTCCTTCTTCTAAGGGTCATCGGTTCATCTTAGCTGCCACCGATTATTTTTCCAAGTGGGTGGAGGTAATCCTACTCAGAGAGGTCACAACTCAACATGTGCTTCAATTTTTCAGGAACCATATCGTATATAGGTTTAGGGTGCCTCGATAAATTATATTTGATAATGGTACTGCATTCAAAAGCACCAAGATCAATAGCTTCACCAAAAGACATGATATAGATTGGAGATACTCCACCATCTACTACCCTAGAGCAAATGGCCTAGCAGAAGCATCCAACAAAACTCTCATCCCAATACTAAAGAATACTCTTGATGACAATAAACGGTAGTGGAATGAGCAGTTGGTTGAAGCTTTATGGGCTTACCGCACCATATACCGAACTCCAACTCTATTTACCTTATTTTCCTTAGTGTATGTGTTCAAAGTTGTTCTACCTTTAGAAGTTCAACTCTCGTCACTAAAGATAGCATTGGGTAGAATGTAAAGCTGCGGTTAGAAGAGCTCAAAGGTTTGGAAGAGAGTCGCCTACGGGCATGCCAGAATCTCAAGTTGTATAAGGCCAAAATGATTCAAGCTCACAATAAACTGGTCCGCCCTAGGTCTTTCCAAGTAGGAGAACTTGTGTTAGTCATAAGAAGATCAATTATTGTCTATCAAAAGATGGGAGGCAAGTTTGAACCCACTTGGGAAGGCCCCTATGTCATAGAGAAGGCCCACCAAGGAGGATCTCATCAGCCTATTGATTGTAGAGGGGAACACCCGATGCTTTATCTTGAGTTACTTTGATGTGGAAGCAAGCCCCTTGTGGTACTCACTCATTAGCTACTCTAGGACAGGTCTACATATTACCTTGATAGTATGTCTCTCTAGTGGTCACTTATTTGGAAGATGTGAGTCCCCACATTTTCTTCCTGACTTGACCATTGCAAACTAATGAGCATCTTGTTAGTTTGGTAGGCTTCACTGCCCAACCAATAAGCTACCTCATATTGATTTTGTTTAAGAGGATGTGAGTCCCCATTCTTTCTTCTTGATCTAATCATCATGTGTTGACTAGGTCGAGTATATTTGAGGTTTAGGGTAAGTCCCCTAGAGGCTCCTTTCCTCTTGACTACATCTGAGTTGATGCAAGTCCTCCAGATGGCATTCACAAGAGTCACCCTAGGTTGGATGGAACCCGTCTAAGATAGACTATCCCACAATCACCTGAGGGAGGATGAGTCCCCGAGCTTTCTTCCTAGGCTAATTATTACAAATTGACAGGCACCTTAGTTTGGTTGATGTTCGCTATGCTGATAGTGACTCACCCGGTGGATGCACCACTCTAACAGATGTGAGTCCCCGCGCTTTCTCCTTGAGTTGGCCACTGAATACCTATTTGATATATGACTAGCCATGCCATCTTCTCCAGGGTTTTGGATTAAATACTTAGCAACCCTCTCCTGAAGCACTCTATTTGGATCACGCCCCAGACCCATTTAGACACTACCTAGGTTACTTTTGATTGGACCCCATTTCCTAGTAACCACGTGGTTGGAGAATTTGTTTAGCGATTCTCCCTTGTTCAAGAATCTGAGATAAGTCTAGGCTGATATAAGTTCCTTCTTAGTTTGATCTCTCACAAACTAACAGTGTCCACGTTAAAATAAACTAAATAAACAAATTAATTGTAGATTAGGAATTCAAGCCCCCAAAGGGCCCCTTTTCCCAAGCATGCATCCTATCTTTAGGGCAGTATCAACAGAACTCCTTATAGAAATTGACTGACTACCCGAGAGATAAATCCCGTGCTCATTCTGTAGTAGGTTGGGTTCAATTTGTTTTGCCGGTTACCTCAGTCCACTCCTTTGGAAGATGTAAGACTATGATGCATTCTTTCTAGCATGATCTAAATCGATGTGGGTCGATTGATTTGTTGTCCAAAGCAATCGATCACCCTAGTGGTCTTTTGTAGTAAAAGATGTGAGTCCCCAAGCTTTCTTCCCTTGAATTGATCATTGCAAATAGAATGACACTCCTTTGGTCAAATAGTTCTCCCATCGGTCGGGAGCTATTCCCTTTGGTTCGGTAAATCTAAGATAGGTCTAGGACAATATAAGCTTTTTTTAGTGTGATCCATCGCAAACCAACGGAATCCATCAAAATAAATAAAAAAATAAAATTAATCTTGACTATCTTGAGTGATTTAAGTCCCCTAGCATTCACTCAGCCAGGTCTGTCATTGCTGCCAAAGCAACCCATCACCTGGTCTTATATGGAAGATGAGTCCCCAAGCTTTCTTCCTTAATTGATCATTGCAAAGGCATCCCTTTATTGGTAAGTTGAGTTAGGCCTATGGCCCCTACTAAGTGCAGTCCATTGCAAACTGATGGGATCCATCATAATCAAAATAAATTAAAGAATGAAATTATTCTGGACTATCTTTGAGTTGATTTAAATCCCCAGTGGCATTCACTCAATAGTTAGCTTTAGGTTAGGGTTCGATTTGTTGCCTTACTAGCCAATCACCCAAGTGGTTCCTTATTTTGGAAGATGTGAGTCCCCGTGCTTTCTTCCTAATTTGACCATTGCACATCGAAAGGCATCTCCTTGGTTGCTTAGTCTTACTATGTATTTGGTAGACTACCCCTTTGAATTGGTAAATCTGAGTTAGGTCTAGCCCTTCGTGGCTCCTACTTAATGCAATCCATTGTAAACCAACAGGGCCCATCTCAAAATCCAAATTCAAAGAATCTGAAACAAATTCAGCCCTCCTCCCTAAATGGAGTCAAACAAAAGCAACAAACAAACAACTAAACAATCAACAAATCAAATCAATTTCTCCCCAGTGAGGCTCAAATCAAACCTCTCATCCCTAGCCATAGAGACTTAGAAGAGTTAGCCATAGGATTTGGTCATGCCTTAGGGGTGTTAGGAAAATTTGCCTGCCCTATAGCTTAACCCAAATTCCTCACTTCCTCCCTTCAAGTCAAACTTAAATCAATTTCAACTTGATTGATTTTCTCCAAACTCTAACTCAAACCTTGAACCAATTCAATGGATTTTCTCAAATCATGAATCAATTCCAAATAATTGAAACTTATGATTGAAGCCCATGATTGAATTCCAAACTCTAAAATATTTCCTAAGTCCTTTGATTCCCTCTCATGGACTTAGCCTAAAACTAAATCAATTCAAATTCAAGGAATTTTCTCATAACCCATTTATATTATCATTTATATTTACATATATAAATGAAATATAAATTCAAATCAATCAAAATAAATTCAAAAATTAAATCTAAATTCAATAAAAAATCCAACCTAAACCTTTCAAGTCAAAATCTTAAACTTAGCCAAATCAATTTCAAATCAAGCCAAACCCTTGATTTTTCTTCATGATTTAATTAATCCTACAATCATGAATCCAAATATAAATACAAACTTCAATCATCAATCTAAAAATAAGTAAATAAACTCAAATCCAAATTCAATCAAAAATCCAACCTAAGCCTTCAAGTCAAAATCTTTAACTTACCAAATCAATTTCAATTCAAGCCAAACCCATGATTTTTCTTCATGATTCAATCAATCCTACAATCATGAATCCAAATATAAACATAAACCCCAATCATCAAACCAAAACTAAATTCAAAAATCAAACCCAAGTCAAAGTCATGTTCACCCTTTTGAACTTGAAATTATCAAATGAATCAAAACCCATTTGACTCCAAATCACTTGCAAATGGATTTATATTTCAATCATAAGTCCATATGTGAGTTCAATCAAACTCAAGTCAAGCTATGACCAAGCCATTTAACCTACTTATGCTCACTTGAACCAAAGTGACCTAAAGTACCCCTCATGAGCCAAATTCTAATCCTAACCAACTTGGATTGAACTAAGTCCATCAAAGCCTCACATTATGAACAACAATCATCATAAGATGATCAATCACTCAAATTGGGTCAAACTAAGTCAAACTTAAGGGTTGACCAAGTCACCACTTAGACAAAATGAAATCTAAACTAGTCAAAATCCACCATAGGCCAAATTGATTGAAACCATTGATCAAAACTCATTCATGACTAATGTTTGAACTTGACCAAGTCATCATTTGAGCCTAACCAGCTCTTAACTTGACCCAAGTTGCCCAACTTGACCTAAAAGTAAAAAATGTGTCAAAACTTGATCTAAGCCAAATTGATTGAAACCAATGGGTCAAATTCATTCTAAAATGATTGTTGAACTTGACCAAAGCCTCAATTGGCTAGACCTAACCGAATTGACCTTGAACCAAACTTGACCTAAAGGTCAAATTGAGCCAAATCAAATATAAACCAAATTGATTGGAAAAAAGATACCAATCCATTTCAAATGATCAACCAAACATAAATCAACTCATGACCTAACCCAAATAGGTCATATGGGTTAAATTAGACACTTGACCCATTTGACCTAAATGAAATCAAATGAACCAAATGCAAATATAAATCAAATTGAACCAAACTGATGATGCCAAAACATTTCAAATGGTCATTTGAATTTGACCCAACCTTTGGTTTGACCCAATTTGACCAATTGGTCAACTTGACCCAAGTTGACCCATTTTGACCTAAATGGGTCAACATGAGCCAAATCATATCAAGCCAACTTTAAATTCAATGAAACTTGGCCTAACCCATTTTTCAATCATACCAAACATATTCAAATTGAAATCCAAGCCAAATGACCATCTTACCCTAGGCCATAGGGTAACCTAAAATCAAAACTTGAATTTGGTCAATTCCTTTTCATGGACACTTGGCTTCCTCTTAGTGGACAAAATGGTTACTAACAGACATGGTGCACATGACCCATTGGGTTTGGGTTAGCAAAACCCAACCCAAGGTCAAAAATGACCACCCCCATGAAAATGAGCACATGGGAATCCTCCCTCCACTCATTTTAAGCACATGACACTCCTCCACTACCTCTCTCTGGCCAAAATGAATGCAATTCTACCTAAATGACCTAACAAACCCACTCAAGGAGGTCAATTAAATCAAAACAGCAAAGGAGCTTGCAGCCATCCAATCCTTCAAGAGGTAGATATACTCCCCCTAATTTCATTTCAACTCACATCTCTATCATTCGAATGAGTAATAGAAGTCGAGCATCCATTCTCCAAGCTTCCTCCAATTCTCCATACTTGATTTCTCCAAGCTGAAAATAGGGGAGGCAGCAAGAAAATTTAACTTAGCCAATACATAAAACCAATCCAATTACTCTTTCGAGCACCCTCAGAGGGCATAGTTGAACTCATTCCAAGCTTCTTCTAAGATGCAAAGGCAAGGGAGGTGGGACTTTGATCAAGATCGAATCCATTTGAAGGAGGGCTTGGTCTATAGGAAGATCCACTCAACCAAACCACCTCAAATCTTAAACAAGGCTTCTTCTCCACTTGACGACGCTACCTCATCAAACTGAGCACGGATAGCCTCGTGAGGTTTCAACCCGAGCTTAAACTAGAGAGTGTGTGGTCTTTTGTAAAGTGAATTTTCATCTCAAGTAAAGTTAGTCATTGGATGTGTCCCCCTTGCATAATGATGGTGTGCATTGAGTTTGAGCTCAATCAGAGCTCAATCAAGCTCGAATCTTGCCCTAAAGAATGGACGGATGTCCTCTTTTATAGAGAAGATCAGTGATGGCTCATGGGTCATCCATCTGCATTGTTTGGATAGACGGCCATGATCAAGACACATAGGATCCTTTGATTTAAGAATTGGCTTAATTCACCGTCCATTTGATCGGATGGATGGGGAGAAAGCACGGCATCGCCACATGACACTATGATGTGATAACTTGTGGTCTCCCATCATGGAAAGCGCCTATCCCACATGGTGCTGATGGGATTAGCCATATATTTAAGGGATTAAATACTTAATAATCATGAAAACTTCAAATATTCATAACTAATTGTAGAAAAAAAAATACAAAATAAAAAGCATTGGAAAGGTAATTCAAAGAAGAATATTCTAAAATGAATTTCACTTGATTTTGAATATATTTTTTGAATTGGGTTTTAATGAAAAGTTAATAATCCAATTACTCTCTAATTATCCCAATTAATCTCAAACTTCTCATGTGCATTTAGGGGATGACTTACTCCCATAATTTTCTTGGGATTTATTGATGGGTTAATTAGGAGATCAATTAATGAACCCTTAATTACTTTCACTATTAATAATTAAGCATGTGTTTAATCCCTTTATTAAGTTAATTAAGCCTTGCTTTAGGAAGAGGTTTATGGAATGGATTTGGGGAATTTTCCCTAAGCCATTCCCAAAACCCCTTTCCTTTCTTAATCTAAACTTAATTAAGGGCTAATCCCCTAATCACTTGCTTAATTACTTTGATAAAATTTTCAAAATATTCCAAAACTTAATCAATCCATCTTGGGTTGGTGCTTAGGTGTTCAATAACCTAAGTAGCTTAAGAAAATCAAAATCCAACCCACATGTGTGGGAAGGGTTATGAAAGTACTTAAATTAAACCCCAAGCTTAATTAATCATTAATTATGAGCCAATTGCAGGCCCTTTCTTTCCTAGGTGCATTATTGATTTAAATTTCTTGTGTGGTTTTATGTCATATCATTGGCTCATAATTATTTGATTAAATATGCTAAAGAGATATAGGTAAGGGGTAATTAACAAACTTAATTGACACCTTAACCTAACCAAAGCATAAAATTGATCTAATCACCTAAAAATTAAACTAAAGCATCATACATATGTGGGAATGGGTTAGGACCAGCAAGCTCATCTCACATTTCTCAAATTGAAATCTAACTCAAACAAAATTTAAACTCTCTTTAAAACAAATTTGATTTACTTTAAATAATCTCATTCATAGGATTATCTTTAGAATTAATTAGGGTGGATGAACTTACATTGCTTCATCACTTTATTTCTTTCATGCATAAATGTGTATGCCATGTGAAAATCATGCATTCATGCTTTTGAAAATCAATATAAAATGAAATGTTTCCTTTATGTCAAATTGTATATTTTGGCTAAAGTAAGAATATGAATGGCTATTATCACTATTAAATCTAAAATTATTTTTAAAACTTATAAATTAATTATCAAAACTGAAAGTAATGCTACTTATGATTATTTATAAGTTTGCATGTGAGTAGAAATATAAAGATATGCATAGTGTGGTCTTCCTTCTCTTTTCTTTTAGCATAGCTTTGAATAGGATTTGGCAAAGTGTATAGTTCATTTGAAAAGAACACAACACTTGCTAAAATCCTTTTCTATTTATTTCTATATTATTACTTAAGAAGGACATCCACACTTATACATATAAATTACATAAAAAATCAAACAAATAAACATAAACTTTTGCATCTTTCTTTTCTATTCATTCTTTTTGTACATGCATATGTATTTAAGAAAAGTGATATATTTGTCTGGACAACCCCAGGGTTGCGAGGCATTAAATAGCCCTAAGTAGGACTTGTACCTTACACCCCTGGTGCTAAAAATGGTGCCGTACTCACTTATGCCTTTCATACAGATAAATGTGCATATAAAATGGATAAAAGAAATTCTTTTCTACTTAATGAAAATCATGCATCATAAGGCATACAAAATTTCTTAAGTAACACTTTAGCATTAAGGTGTGCTAAACATTCCATTTGCATGTATAGATATGCTTAGATTCATCCATATGCATGTTACACATGTTGAGAAAGAAATGAAATAATGTGTGTTTTGTGATATTAATTCACTTTACTTAATCTTAAAATGTCTTTCTTTTTGAATTGGTTTGTTTAGGGAAAATCTAAACTTAAGATTAATTAAAATACATAATAAAACATTCACAAAATAAGAATCAAATATGAATCTACATTAGAAATCACTTAAGGTAGGGAAGAAAGAGAAGTTATCTTTTCTTTTCCTCTCTTTATAACTTAGTAATTAATTATAGGATTCACTTAAACCAAATCAAAGTACAAAATAAAATTAACCCTAATCAACTAAACAAATTAAATTAAAATCATCCTCTAAGTTGAATATTTTCATACTTAGAAAACATAAACCTTAAAGCCCAGCTAAGTATACCACATAAACCTTAAATAGCACACACATTAGACTAAGTCACCATTTCTAGCTTTAGGTTAGGGAGGTGCATGGTTTGATGTTTGCTTTTATTTTATGATGTTAGTTTGGATGAATGTGCGTAGAATGAATGGCAGGATGATTTAATCTAATCATTGTTCAGGGGATTGTGCTTAAGGCATAATAAAAATATAAAATTTCTTTGTTGTGCTTTATACCCCTAAGAATAATCCAATAATAGGCCGTGGACTTGGTTACTACATGTGAGATGTTAAGTCCAATTCATATATATACATGCTTGGGATTACAAGGTTTATTTAATCTCTATTTTGCGTTAGTTAGATTTCCTTTTCCCATTTTCATGTAATTTTATAATTAGATTTTGAATGATTGTTATGGGGATTAGAATGAGCATTGATTATAAAATTACATCTTATGTATCATGTGAAGCCTTTAAACCACATTCCAACCATGCAAAAGGACCCAAAAGAAGAAAGAAGAAAGAAGAAAAGAAGTAAAGAAGAAAAGAAGAAAGAAGAAATGAAGAATGAAGACCCCCATAACATGAATTCCTTGCTTAATTGTAATTTATTCATTTATAATCTTGTATAAGTGGAGCTCACCACCCAATTTTTTTTGGTTTGTGGGTGGAGCACCACAAATGACCTTTATTCTTTTGCACTAGTTTCATAATTGATTGATGTTTGTTTAACTTATGCATTAAGATGACATCTTTCTAGTTTCTGCTTTTTTGATGATGATTAGTCTTAGAAAATTAAATCTTCTACCAAATTAATCAACTCAAAACTAAAAATAAATAACTCATAAATCACCTAAAGCTTAAGCTATAAATCAAGATAAAAGAATTAGCAACCCCTTAGTTGAATGTTGTCTTACTTTTCTAACATCATGCATAAAAAATATATTATTTCAGTCTTGATTGGAGGCTTCCACCTTACTAGAACTTGCTTGACTGGAGAGCCATGGTGGAAACAAACCTCCTTATTTTTCTGATTTTGGCCCATAATCTAATTTATCATGCATTAGGAATATGAATCCTAAAGTCTGTGTCAAATCGATTGTCTAAAATAAAAATAAAACATATAGAAAAAATTACATTAGATTTAAGTCATTAAAGCATGTCCTACATGATCTAGTCTCTTAAGGAATGTGTTTAAGGATTTAGTCTCTTTCTAAATAAACAATAACTTAGCTATCTTGCAAAAGCATTTGACTTGCCTACATGTTTTTTAAAATAGGAGGAGTTAGTTGGGCCACCCATGGTTGAAGTCCAATATGTGGTTTATCCTCTTATGGAGGTAAACCAAATACCCATTTTTCCTTAGATTTAGGTCATGCTTTTGGCCCTGCCAAAGCTCCCTAGATTTAGGTTCGAGGTTACTACTTCCTTATGCCATGCATAAATCCTCACCTCTAGGCATTTTGACCTTGTATCATGGAATTATAAGACCTAGATTCTAAAAAAATTCAACTCAAATAAATTGATTCAATTTCAAAATATAAAGCCCAACCATAGGGTAGTTTGAGATGCTTACTAGCTTCCTTAGTACTTATCATTTGGCTTCGATAAGAACTCCATCCTCTTGATCAATCTCACTTGACTTTCTAAAAATAAACTAATCGATTGATAATCTTACCTTTTTGAAATCTTTGGAGATAATGATCATTTACCTTAATCAAGAGTATTCCTAAGGAATCCCATTCCTTAGGATGTAATCAACTATATGGCTTGCCTCAGAAACTTAACAACTCTTTAAAATAAACCCTACTTTACTTTTCCATGTAAAGTGGGGAAGAATCTTGGTACCTCACCCATAGTCCTTAGAGTCCTTATTGAGGTGATTATGTCTATTGTAGGGTGGTGACATCTATCTCTCGAGATAGTACACCTTTTCTCAATGTCATACTCGATCATCCTAATAAGAACATCTATGGATTTGTGTGGGGTCCTAAGAAGGCGTATTTTATATATCTCTATTTTCATTCATCCTCTTTTCCCAAAAAGAAAAGGGAGATAGATGAAGGTAGAGATGTATAGAATAATTTTCACCACAAGAGGAGGGAGTTATTATCAAAACTAAAGGAAGATAAGTAAGGGATGCTTATGATAATAGGAAGCCTAGTAAGCATCCCAAAATATCTTATGGTTGGGCTTTACATTTTTGAAATTGAAGTGATTTATTTATTTGAGTTGAATTTTTATTAGAAATCTAGAACTTACAATTTTGTAACACAAGAAATGCCTAAGAGATGAGGATTTATGCTTTTAGCCCGCAAAGGGAAGTAGCAGCCTCTGGACCTAAATCTAGGGAGCTTTGGCGAGGGCTGAAGCATGACCTAAATTTAAGGCAAAAATGGGTATTTAGTTTACCTCCATAAGAGAGGATAAACCACCCGACTGTTTGGACTTACAATCGCCTGGGGGTGGCCGCCAACTAACTCCTCCTATGATTTTAAATACATGTAGGCAAGTCTTATGCTTTTGCAAGATAGCTAAGTTGTTGTTTATTTAGAAAGAGACTAAGTCCTTAAACACACTCCTTAAGAGACTAGATCATGTAGGGCATGATTAATGACTTAAATCTAATGCAAATTTTTGTTATGTTTTATTTTCATTTTTAGATAATTAATTATACTGTTTTAGGATTCATATGCCTAATGCATGAAATTGGATTATGGGCCAAAATCAGCAAAAAGGAGGTGTGTTTCCACCATGGCTCTCAAAGGTCAAGCCAAATTCTTTGGCAAAGGTGGAAGCCCTCCATAACAAGAGTGAAATAAGATGCTTTTTATGCATGATGTGAAACATACAATATCCAGCTAAGGGGTTGCTAAATCTTTTATCTTGATTTACAACCTAGGCTTTATGTGAGGTTATGAGTTATTAATTTTTAATTTTAAGTTAATTAGTTGGATAGAAAATTTATTTTTTTCTAAGAGCGTAATCACATCTAGGCCATTCATCAAAGCAAGGAAGAAATTAGGAAAATTTGCCATCTTAATGCACAAGCTAAACAAACATCAAATAATTTATAAAGCTAGCACAAAAGAATAAAATGCCTTTGTGGTCGGGCTCCACCGCACAAACTCAAAAACAAATTGGGTAGCTGGGCTCTACCCTTATAGAACTCAGATTACAAATGAATTAATTATAATAAAAAAAGAATTCATGTTATGAGGGTCTTCATTCTTCATTTCTTCATTTCTTCTTTCTTCTTTCTTCTTTCTTCTTTTTTCTTTTGATTGGTTGGAATGTGGTTGCTCCAAAAGTTTCACATGGTACATAAGACATAGTCTTATGACCAATGTTCATCCTAATCTCCCATAACATTCATTCCAAATCCTAATTGCAAAATTACATAAAAATGGAAAAAATAAATCTAACTAAAACCTGTAAAATAGAGATTAGCTAAACAAACCACACAATCCCTAGCATTTATATAAATAAATTGGACTTAGCACCCCACACATAGGTAATTATGTCCACCTAGCCTATTTTTATATTATGCTTAGGGGTATAAACAACCTGCACAACAAAATCATTTATATTTTTATTACAGCTCCCCTTAAGCACAATCCATTGCAGAAGATAATGGTTAGACTAAGATCACCCTACCATTCAATCTACACACATACACCCTAACATCCAGACTAAAATATTACATCACAAAATAAAATCAGGCATCAAACCATGCACCACCCTAACATAGGACTAGAAATAGTGACCTAGCCTAATGTGTGTGCCATTTAAGGCTTGTGTGTCATGTCTTAGCTATGCTTTAAGGTTGAAGTTTTCTCGGTGTGAAAAGTGAAACTTATAGAGTGATTTCATTTAAGTGATTTAGTTGATTTATTAATTTTATTTGATGATTTGATTTGGTTTGAATGAACCTACACTTAATTACTAAGTGTTGTAAATAGAGAAAAGAGAAGATAACTTCTCTTTCCTCCCTACCTTAAGTAATTTCTAAGGTAGATTCATTAATGATTCTTTATTTAGTGAATATTTTATTATGTGTTTTAATTAATCATAAGTTTAGATTTACTCTAAATCAACCTATTCAAATAAGAAAGGCATTCTAGGATTAATTAAAGTGAATTACTATCACATAACACACAACCCTTTATTTCTTTCCAACATGTGTAACATGCATATGGATGAATCCTAAGCATATATATATACATGTAGATGGAAATATTTATCACACCTTAATGATGAATGCTAAGGGATGTTGCTTAAGGAAATTTGGATGCTTCATGATGCATGATTTTGTTAAGTAGAAAAGAGGGACTCTTTTATCCATTAATCAAATGCACATTTACCTGTATGAAAGACATAAGTGAGTACGGCGCCATTGTTTTCTACACCAAGGGTATAAGGCACAAGACCTTCTTAGGGCTACTTAAAGCCTCACAACCCCGGGTTGTCCAGACTAATATATCACTTTTCATAAATACATGTGCATGTACAAAAAGAAATGAATGGAAAAAGAGTCATGCAAAAAGTTTATGTTTGTTTGGTTATGTAATTTACATGTGTAAATGTGAAGGTCCTTATTAAATGATAACATAGAAATGAATAAGAATAGATTTAAGCAAGTGTTGTGTTCTTTTCAAATGAACTATACACTTTACAAATCATATTCAAAACTATGTTAAAAGAGAAGACAAGGAAAGTCACACAATGCACATCTTATATTATACTCACATGCAAGCTTATAAGTAATTATAAGTAGCATAACTTTCATTTATTATCTTTGATTTATGGGTTTTGAAAATAATTTTAAATTTAATAGTGATTATAGCCATTCATATTCTTACTTTAGCCAAAATATGCAATTTGATATAAAGAAAATATTTTATTTTAATTTGATTATTTAAAAGGTATGAATGCATGATTTCATATGGCACACAACATTTAGCATGCAAGGAAAGAAATAAAGTGATGTAAGCATGTAACTTCATTCACCCTAATTAATTTCTAAAGACAATCCTATGGAATAAGAGCATTTAAAATGAATCAAAGTTGTTTAAAGAGATTTTGTTTTGATTTTGAGTTTGATTTGATTTTAGAAATGTAAAAGGTTTGCTGGTCCTAACCCATCTCCACATGTGTGTGTGTGTTTTAGTTTAATTTTAGAACCATTAGATTGATTTTATGTTTTTTTAGGTTAATGTGTGAATTAAATCAATTAATTACCCCTTACCTACACTTCCTTAACATAATTATTCAAACAATTGTGAGACAACATATGACATGCAATCACATGGAATTTAAATTAGCAATTCTCCTAAAAAAGAAAGGGGCCTAATGTAATTGACTCACAATTATTGATTAATTAAGCTAAAGTTTAATTAAAGTACTTTCATAACCTTCCCACACATGTGGGTTGGAAATGATTTTCTTAAATTTACCTTAGGCTTTTGAACACCTAAGGATCTACCCAACAAAGGATTGACTATGTTCAGATTGATTTTAAAAATTTGATTAAGCTAATTAAGTAGATCATTGGTGGATTAATCCTTAATTAGGTTTGGATTAAGGAAGAAAGGAGGCTTAGGGAATAACTTAAGAAAAATATCCCAAAATTATTCCATAAACCTCCTCTTCACTTAAACAATATTTAATTATCTTAATTAAATGATTAAATCAATGTTCACATGCTTAATTACCTTTAATTATATTAAGAGAGTGATTAGAGATTCATTAATTGATTTTCCTAATTAACTCATTAATAAATTCCAAGAAAATTAGGGGAGGCAGAGGTCATCCCACCAAATATGCCTAGAAGTTTGGAATTAATTAATGAAATGATTAGGAGTAATTAACATTAAGATTTTAAATAAATTAAATTAAGAAAAAATTTACTATTCAAAATCAATTAGAAATAATTTTATATAATTCCTCACTGAATTATCTTTAAAATGAACCTTCATTTATATATTTCTAATTTTTTTTTACATTTAGTTCTGTATTTTTAAAGTTTCACTGATTAATAGGTCATTAAATCCTCTAATTATATAACTAATCTCATTGGCGCCATGTGGACTACTGATGCGGTGCACGCTTTCCACATGGCATGGCGGGATTGGTTATTTTAGTAGTCAAATCAAATGCCGCATTAGCCAATGGTGTTATGCGTTATCTTCTTGGATCATCCAATCAAAGATCGGATGGTTAGGATTAAACCCGTAGATCTAAAGAGATAAAATCATTGGATCTAATCAGATTAATCAGGACCATCCATCCAAAACATGTGGGATGGACGGTCCATGATTCATCCGCCTCGGGAGAGGAGCCATCCTCCATAGCTTGATCCGAGCTCACTTGAGCTGATTGAGGAGATTCAACCCACACCATCAAGAGGTGGAAGAACATCCAATGGTCAATTTCATTGGGATGACACTTCTTCACAAAGGACCAAAGAAAATTCTCCTAGCTCGCTTTTTGAAGCATACCTCAGGGAGGCTATCCACGCCCAACCATGAGGTAGCTTCTAGTGGAGACAAAAGCCCCTGGAAGGTTTGAAGGCTTGAGGAAGTGGATCTTCCTATTGACCAAAGTGAGCTTCAATAGCTTGTGACTTTGGTCTAACTCCTCCTTCCCGTGGCTTGGTTGCTTGGGTTTTCTTTGAATGAGCTCAACTTGATGCCTTGATGGTGCTTTCAAGAGGAATTAGACTTCTATGGAGAATTGAGCAAGTTGACACTCTCACTATCCTCCCCTATTTTTGACTTAAGCAAACTGAGAAATAGAGAATTCAATCGAGCTTAAGAATGCTTGGGAGAGCTTAACAATGCTTCCTCTGAGTTCCTAGGGCTCAATGAAGAAGTCATGTCAAATGAAAAATTAGGGGAGTATATCTCCCCTAATGATCATGGAGCATGTTATTTTGATCAAATTGATAACATGGAATGGGTTTATTAGGCTTTTAGGGGTGCCATGTGATTCAATTTTAGCAGGGGAGTGTAGTGGAGGAGTTGCCCATGTGTTAAATGAGGGTGTGAGGGATTCCATGTGGAAAATTTTCCATTGAGTGGTCGATTTGGCCATGGGTTGGGTCATGGTTGACCCAAACCCATTTATTCACGTGCACCACTCTCATTAGTGTCCATTTAATCCACTAAGAGGGTGTCAAGTGGCCATGAAAAGGATTTGACCAAATTTCAAGTGGAATTGGCCATAGGTTACCCTTGACCTAGGGGTAAAATGGTCATTTGGCTTTGATTTCAATTTGGGCAGATTTGGAATAGTTTGAAATTGGGTTGTATGATTTTTTAATGAATTTAGAGTTTATTTAATATCATTTGGCCTATGTTGACCCATTTAGTTCAAAATGGGTCAAGTTGGGTCAAGTTGACCAATTGGTCAAATTGGGTCAAGCCAATGGTTGGGTCAAGTTCATATGACCAGTTGGAGTGGTTGGTATCATTGATTTGGTTCAATTTGATTTTTATTTAGTTTTGGTTCATTTGAGTTCACTTAGGTCAAATGGGTCAAGTTGACCAATTGGACCCATTTGACCCAATTGGGTTAGGTCATGGGTTGGTTTATGTTTGGTTGGTCATTTGAAATATTTTGCAAGCTTTAGTTTCAATCAATTTTGGTTTGATTTGATTTTGGCTTGATTTGACCTTTTAGGTCAAGTTGGGTTCATGGTCAATTGGGCTAGGTTGGGTCTAGTT
The DNA here is from genome assembly GCA_021442155.1 of Cymbidium sinense. Classification (NCBI taxonomy): domain Eukaryota; kingdom Viridiplantae; phylum Streptophyta; class Magnoliopsida; order Asparagales; family Orchidaceae; genus Cymbidium; species Cymbidium sinense. The sequence continues at coordinate 28,957 of JAKCPB010000798.1, read as the reverse complement.
GGCCAATTGAGGCTTTGGTCAAGTTCAACAAGTGATTTAGAATGAATTTGACCCATTTGTTACAATCAATTTGGCTTAGATCAAGATTTGACCCATTTTGACTTTTTAGGTCAAGTTGGGTCAATCTTGGGTTGTGGCCAATTGGGCTTTGTTGGGCTCAAATGATGACTTGGTCAAGTTCAAACATTGATTTAGAATGAATCTAGATCAATGGTTTTAATCAATTTGGCCTATAATAGATTTTGGCTAGTTTATGTTTCACTTGGGTTAGATGTTGACTTGGTCAAAGGCTAGGTTTGACTTGGTTTGACCCAATTTGAGTGATTGATCATCTTATGATGATTGTTTCTCACGATGTGAGGCTTAAGTGGGCTTAGTTCAATTTGGGTAGAGAATTTAGCTCAAAAGGTGCTTTAGGTCACTTTGGGTCAAGTGAAAGGGTCAATTTACTTGATCAAGGCTTGATTCAAGTTTGTTGAACTCACATATGAACTTATGATTGAAATATAAATCCATTTGCAAGTGATTTGGAGTCAAATGAGTTTTGATTCATTCGATAATTTTAAGTTCAAAGGATGAACATGGGTTTGAGTTTTGAATTTAGTTTTGGTTTGATGATTGAAGTTTGTGTTTATATTTAGTTTCATGATTGAAGAACTGATTGAATCATGAAGAAAATCTAATGGTCTAAATTGATTTGAGGTTTATTTGGTTTAGTTCAAGAATTTGACTTGAAAGGGTTTAGATTAAATTTAGGTTAGATTTGGATTGAGTTTTGAATTTAGTTTTGGATATTTGAATTTATATTTCATTTATATTTATGAATATAAATGAGAATATAAATGGGTTATAAGAAAATCTTTTGAGTTTGAATTGATTTGGATTTTTGGAATTGAGCTAAGTCCATAAGATAAAATCAAAGTGGCTTAGGAAAGATTTTAGATTTGGAATTCAATCATGGGTTTCAATCACTTGGAATTGATTTGAATTTGAGGAAATCCATTGGAATTGATTTAAGGTTTGATTTGGAATTGAAGTTGATTGAACTTGAGAAAATTAATTAAGTGGGAATTGATTTGAGTTTGATTTAGAATTAAGTTGATTTGAATTTGAGAAAATCAATTAAGTGGGAATTGATTTAGGTTTGAAGTTGGTTTGGATTTAGAGTTGATTTGAATTTGAAGTTGGTTTGGATTTGGAGTTTGACTTGAAAGAAGGAAGTAAGGATTTGGTTCAAGCTATACGGTAGATAAATTTTCCTAACACCCCTAAGGCATTTCCTATTCCTATGGCTAACTCTTCTAAGTCTCTAGAGTTAGGTTAAGTGTTCACCTAATCATTAGAATTATCGTAAGACTAAGAAACTCTTAGTGTCTAAGAGGAGTCTCATGTCTAAGATGGAGAGGTTGAGAGCTCATTCTAAAAATGAGGTCAACATTGATTAAGAGATTTGTAGAGCTCCAGAAATCAATTGCTGTAGCTCAACAACATGAGTCCCTTGTTGATTACATTCTTAGATGACACAATTTAAGTATGAAATGCGAACCACAGTTGTCTGAATAGTATGTCATTAAAACTCTTCTGAAACATATTCATGGTCCGGTCGCCTTCATGCTTAAAGGGTTCACCATTAAGACATTTGAAAAATTAATTAATAAGGCATGTAGTCTACAAGGGGAGGTCAAACAGTTACCTTTCCAAGATTAGTTAGCCAAGCCCATACCATAGAAGGCATTTGAGAAAAAGCTAGGGGTAGTCATGACAGTTGATAAGGGGAAGCAACTAGCTAGGGTATGACAATGTGCCTGAGAAGTCGAGTCTCTACCACCTCCTCTACCATCTGACATGGCCACAATAAAGCCACCTCATCAACAACATCAGCAACATTATTCCTATCCACCACTAGGTAACTACTACTTACCTACTCTTATTAACAAATTGAATAAATCTTATTCATTTAAGAGGGACATAGTCAGGAAGATCTTTAAGAACCTCTTAAAGAGGCCTGATTTTTAGTTACTAGAGCCAAGAGGATGTGGCAAGAGTCTGATCCAAACTATTGATCATCGCATGAGTCATGTCTTGGAAGATTGTTTTACCTTTGACCTTTGAGCTAAGCTAGTGTGCCATTGTCATCCCTAAAGAATACCTACAGAACAATCTAGTTCTGAGGGTAATCTTGGGGATACATGCATTCTTAAGATGGAGGAAGGTTGGGATATCTCTCTATCCCAAACCTCCAAGAAAATTATTTCAAGATCGAAAGTTACTTTATAGGTGCTAGAAGTAGCTCAAACCTCTCTAAGAAGGTTTAAAAGCATTAAGGACAACTTGAGGGAGGTGAAGCCAGCAAGACTGAACCTCCACTTGGGAGATATCACGAGACAACCAATGAGTCCGATCATTCCAGTTGGTATAGTTAAGGCTCATTTCCTTATGACTACTTCAAGCCTGGGTTGAGTCCTTACACAAGACTCTCCACTTGATAGAGGTCTCTGAGAGCTGGTCAAGATACTATCCCGACAATGGTTTGCTAGAAGATGTAAGCCTACATGCCTTCTTCCTAGACCGATTATCACAAACTGACAGGCACCTTAGGTTGGTTGGTTATCGCCATGCTAATGGCAACCCACCCAGTAGATACACCACTCTTGATAGATGTGAGTCCCTGTGCTTTCTCCTTGAGTTGGCCACCAATACCCACATTTTCTTTACTTTTGATGACACCCCTGGCACCTCGGGCACCTATTTAGATCATGTCCTTACGACCCCATTTAGAAACTACCCAATTACTTTGGATTGATAGTCCCCTTTCCTAGTAGTCACCCTATGGTTGGAAAGTTTGTTCATGATTCTCCTTGGTCCAAAGAAGTCAGATAGACTAGGATATAAGTTCCTTCAAGTATGGTCCTAAACCAATGTCTACACAAACATAAAATAAACAAAATATATCTTCACTCGTGGATTAGAAATTTAAGCCTCAAGCTACTTTCAAGTGTGCATCTTATCTTTAGGTAGTGTAAAAACACCCTATAGAATTGTCCACACTTTGAGTTGAGATAAGTCCCCAGGTCAGCACTCTCTTAGTAGTTGCTCTTATGTCAGGTTCAACTTGTTGTACCACCAATGAGTCACCCCGACAGTCGTCTTTGCTTTGAAAGATATAAGTCTATTATGCATTCTTTCTAGCACGATCATCGCAAACCGATGGGCAGTCTTTTGATTTATCCAAGTGACCCATTTCCCTAGTGGTTCCTTGGGTAGAAGGATGTGAGTCCCCACGCTTTCTTCCTAACTTGACCATTGCACACTGAAAGGCACCCCCTGGGTTGGTTAGTTATACCTCCAACCGGTAGACTATCCCTTTGAATTTGTAAATCTAAGACTAGTCTAGGCTAATATTAGCCCCTTCTTAGTAGATCCATCGCACACCGAAGGGATCCATCAAATGAAAACAAATGAAATTAAAACAAGTGCAATTCAATCAAATGACATTATCTTGATTACTTCTGAGTTGATATAAGTCCCCCAATGGCATTCATTTAGTGTGTTTGGTTTGATTTATTATATATGGTTGTCCCTTGCTTTTAGAGATGTAAGTCTGCTACACTTTCCCCCTAGCACAGCAACTGTACACCGTAAGGCAACCTCTTTTGGTTGGATAGTTCTACTGTGTGGCTAGTGAACTACCCCTTTGGATCAATAAATATGAGATAGGTCTAGGCCGACATAGCTCCTTCTCAGTCTGGTCCATCACAAATCGACAGGGTCCATCTCGAAATCTAAACTAAAATAAACAATCAACCAACATCTCCCCAATGGGACATAGATCATTCCAAGCTCTTGGTGGTGTCAATTGAATCCAACTCAAACTTGCATTCCCCAGCGAGTGCACCCTCAAAAGAAATCTCATCAAATTCTTATCCGTAGTGGATAACCTGAACCTGCTTCCCTAGTGGAAGGTTTATACATTCTAATCCCCAACGAAAACTCTACCCAAATCATATGTTGCATCAAATCCTTATCCCAAGTGGATAACCTGAACTTGCTTCCCTAGTGGAAGGTTCACATGCTTGATCCCTTAGTGGATCCCTTCCTCCACTTATGCCTGCATGAGTGGAGTTGCATTACCAAGATCTTGATTCCTTCTACATCTCGTGGTTTAGGAGTAGATCATTTCATTAGTATTTATGATCCTTCTGATGTCGCTGATCATCTCTCAACACCAATACGTGCTGTGCCTTGTCACACCATACCTATTGGCCTTTGTAACCTCACTTTGGAGTGAGCTCTCAACTTTCTCATCATATGTATAACTCTTATAGACACTAAGAGTTCTTAGTCTTAAGACACTTCTAGTGATTAGGTAAACACTTAATCTAATCCCAGAGACTTGTAAAGAGTTACTAGGAATAGGTTGTGCCTTAGGGACTTAGGAGGACTTGCCTACCCTATAGCCTAAGTCCAATCATTTCTTCCTTCTTTCAAATCAAACCTCAAATTCAAATTCAAATTCCAAAACTAATTCCAAATTCAATAATTGAAATCCATCATTAAATTCAAATTTCAAATCCCTTCCAAAGACATTTGATTTTATCTTCTGGACTTAGCCTTAACCAAATTCAAATCAACCCCAATCCAATTGATTTTCTCAAATATCAAATTCAATCTCAAATCAAATCCCAATCCAAATTTGAAAATCAAATCTAATTTCCAATCATTGAAACCCATGACTAAATACAAATCTCAAAATTCCTTTCTTAAGCCATATGGACCTACCTCCATAAGCTTAACCAAACCTCAATCCAAATCAAATCAAACTCAATTAATTTTATACATTTAATCATTCCTTCATTTATATTCACATATAAATGAAACCCACTCCAATGACCAAAATAAATTAAACCAAACACTCTACTTAAGCCTTTTGACCTACCTTAATCTAATTTGCTTCCAAATCACTTCAAACTCAAGTGATTTTCTTATAACCCATTTATACCTTCATTTATATTTACAAATATAAATGAAATATAAATCTAAATGACCAAAACCAAACCCAAATCAAATCAAATTCCTAATTCTAGCCCTTTTAACCAAATTCTTGAACTTGGCTAAATGATATCCAAATCAACTCAAAACTCATGGATATCTTCATGATTCAATCATTCCTTCAATTATTGACCCAAATATAAACATAAACCATAATTTTTAAACCAAACCCAAGTCAACCTAAGTTAAGTGCATGTTGACTCTTTTGGATTGAAATTGTCATATGAACCGAAACTCATTTGACTCCAAACCACTTGCAATTGGAATTATATTTACATCCTAAGTCCATATGTGAGCTCAACCAAATTTGAATCAAGCCATGATCAAGCCAACCAACCCATTTAGGTCTATTTGACCCATAGTGACCTAAAAGACCTTCTTGAGCTAAGTTCTAATCCAACCCAAATTGGATTGAACCAAGCTCATCTAAACCTTCAATCATGATCAACAATCATCATAGGGTTGTCAATTGCATTGAATTAGGTCAAATCTAGCCTTTGACCAAGTCAACATTTAGCTCAAATGAAATCCAAACTAGCCAAAATCCACCATATGTCAAATTGATTGAAACCATTGACTCAAACCCATTCATGATCAATGATTGAACATTACCAAACTCTCACTTAAGCCAAACCAAGTCCAATTGGTCATTTGACCTAAGTTGACCCAAATTAGCCTAAAAGGCTAAAATAGGTCAAATCATGATTTGATCCAAATTGATTGCCAATGGCTCAAGTTCATTCCAAATAACTTATTGAACTTGACCAAAGCTATAATTGACCCTAAGTTGATCAATTGGTCAACTTGACCCAACCTAGCCCAAATTGACCTAAAGGGTCAAATTAGCCAAAATTCAAATTGAATAAACCAAAGCCTACAATCATTTTTAATTGACCAATTGAACTTGACTCAACACCTAACCCAACCCAATTTGATCAAATTGGTCAACTTGACCAATTTGATCCTTTTGAACCTGAATGAGTCAAATCCAAACCTAGGCCAAACAAACCAAATCAATTGAACCAAAACATCACGAATAATCATTTGAGCCTAACCCAAACCTTGGTTTGACCCAACTTGATCAATTGGTCAACCCAACCCAACATAGCCCAAATGATCACATTTTGACCATATGAACCCAAACCACCCAAACCACTTTATGGAATTGGTGGTCGACCTAACTTGACCCAATTGTACCCTTGGTCAGCCCCAAACCAACCCAAGTCCATGTGCGACCCAACCCAAGGGGATTAACTAATGGACACCCTCTTATTTGCATTGGATCTTTTCCTTAAGTGGCAAAGTCCACTTTGCCTCCCCATGACAGCCATCAAAGTGCCAAATGAGGAACTCCTAGGCAACCTTAGCTCACCCTAAGCCATCCTAGTCCTTGCCATGGACCAAGGGAAGCAAGCCAAACAACCACCTTCATATCCAAACACCCCATGGGAAAATGAAGAACCAACCCAACTCAATCCTTCCATATGCTCAGACGCCACCGCCTCACCGCTTCCTAGAGCAACATGGCATGCGGTGACCCCTTCGATGACTCGATGATGGTGAATTGATAGAAATTATAGGATGCATCATGTCCGTCCATCATTTGCAATTGAGGGACATACCCTCTCAATTCGAGCAACAAATAGAAAAATTGCATTGAGAGACTTCCTAAGACATTTTTGAACTCCCTCAGAGCACTCCCAAGCATCCTCAAGCCCTACTCGATCCACATTGCCCATTCCCCAGCAAAGCCAAAATAGGACACCACCCCTTCAATCAATACTCCCTCTCCTCTTACCCACTCTCTCACCACACGCTGTCGAAGCCAAACGAGTCATTTCTCGAGCTCCCAAGTGGCCAGAGGTGCAACTTCAATCAGTCGAGGCTCTTACATGTGTGGGTGGTCAAAGCATTCCACACCCAAATCAAGCTAATTTCTTCAACTAGCTGCTACCAGAGATCTACCCTAATTCCAAGGTAATTCCTCAAAATTGTAGCTATAGGGAAATCGTGCTTGGTCTTTTTTAAAGAGAATTTGAATCCCAAGTGAATTTAACCATTGGATGTGCATCTCCTCTCCTTCCGAAGGTGTGGGATCAGTTTGATCCCAATCCAAGCTCGGGTGAACTCGAATCAAGTGGGAAAGATGGATGGTGCCCATCTTTCTTCGCTCGTGAAGGAGGAAGATCTTACCTTGTCTGTTTCGCATGATTGGAACGAACGACTGTAATTAGATCATAGTAGATCCCCGCTATTTTCTCCCTTAACCCGTAGCTCGAATCATGGCCGTCCCATCTTAGATCGGACGGTACCATTCGAGTTAGCCTTTGGATGTGAAAACTTAAATAGCCACTCCCATCATGCCACGTGGAAAGTGCACCATGTCAGCCGTCATGTGGCCCGATGGGATTAAAACTTTAATTAGGCTATTTTAATTAATATTTTAAGGCTGAAACTTCCTAAATTCATAACTAATTGTAAAAAAAATCTAAAAGTTCAAACTTTGGCTCATTGTAAAGGTATTTCAGAGTAGAATCTAGAATATTATTATTAATTGATTTTGAACAGTAATTTTAGCTTAATTAAGGTTTAATTAGAAACCTAATTAGCTTAATTACCCTTTAATTAAGCATCCAATTAATCTTAAGTTTTATGTGGATGTCTAGGGGGTTGACCTCTGCCTCCCCTATTTTTTTAGGATTTGATTGGTTGCTTAATTAGGAAAATAAATTGATTAAGCTTTAATCTCTCTCTTAATTTAATTAGTGATAATTAGTGATTTAATTAATTCTTTAAACCTAATTACCTCTATGGAACAGTAAGGGAACTTTGGGAGTGTAATTATGATGTTTTTCCTAATTCATTTCCTAGATTTCCTTCACTTTTTTTGGGATTAAATTAATTGATGATTAATGAGGTAATTAATTTCTTAATTAATTAATTAATTTCCAAGACAAAAATGAGAGCCTAATTTAGTGTTTAAAATGGCTTAGGGATTAAGTATTGAGGCCTTGTCCTTAATCCCTTTCTCTAAGCTAATTTCATCATTCTAATCAAAATATAATCAAAGAAATCAACCAATTAATTAATAAGCTTAATTTAACTCAATATAAAATCCACTTCACATCTAAGCAACCTTTAATTGATCTTGCGTAGCTCTTTGGGTGCTCAATAACCCAAGGTGAGAGATAATGAAATTATGGTTAGCTCATATATGTGAGAAAATCATAAAAGTAGTTAAGTGAGATCCTTTAACCCTAATTAACTATTAATTATAATCCAATTGCATAAGGCCACTTTCATTTCTTAGGAACATTACAAATTTATTTTTTATGTGGTTGCATATCATATTGTCTAATTATTAATTAGTTAATTAACTCAAGGTGATATAGGTAAGGGTTAATTAAATCACTTAATTCATATCTTTACCTAATTAAAATATAAAATTAACCTAAATATTCTTCATTAAACCAAATTAATTCACACATGGTGAATGGGATTAGGACTAGCAAACCTCTTTTACTTTCCTAAATCAAATCAAACTCAAAGTCAAAAATGTCTTTAAAGAATTTTGGTTTATTTCAAATAGCCTTATTTAGTATGATTGTCCTTAGGAATTAATTAGGATGAATGAGATCATGTGCTTATATTCCTTTATTTCTTTCTAATCATGTTAGATGTTGCTTGTTATGTGTAATCATGCATTCATTTCTTTTAAAATTAGCTAAAATGAAATGATTTCTTTTATGTCTAATTGCATGTGTTGATTTAAATTAAATAAGTGTGGCTATTATCACTATTAAATCAAATGTTATTTTCAAAAGCCTATAAATCAATTATTATGAATGAAGTGATATTAATTACAAATATCTATAAGTTTGCATGTGATGATAATATAAGATATGCAATATGAAGTTGTCTCTCCTTATCTTACATGGATTCACATAAGATTTACAAATGTATAGTTCATTTGAAAAGAACACAACATTTGTCTAAATCTACTCCTATGCATCTCCATGTTAAGACTTGGGAAGAATTTCATATCACATATATAAATCATACAATCAAATCAAATATGAATTCTTGCATGACTTCTTATTCTTGTGGTTCTTTTTGTACAATCATATATATTTGAGAAAAGTGATATATTAGTCTGGACACCCCGGGGCTACGAGGCTTTAAGTAGCCCTAAGTAGGTCTTGTACCTTATGCCCCTAGTGCAGAAAATAATGACTTACTCACTTAAAACTATTATACATATGTATGTATGATGTTGCCAATGAATAAGAATCATAAATCAAACACAACTTTTGCATGTGTTTTCCTATCCTTATAGTTGCTTATACATCTACATGTATCTAAGAAAAATGGTATATTAGTCTGGACATCCCGGGGCTGCGAGGATTTAAGTAGCCTTAAGTAGTCTTATTACACCGTGCGTAAAATAATGGAGATGTACTCACTTAAAACTTTTATACATGTAAATGTGTATCTAGCTAATGGATGAAAAATCTCTCTTTTTTATTAAAAAGGCATGCATTCATAATTCAATCAAATGAAATATTTTAAATTCTAAATGCACTTCCTTGCATTTATTATTCAAGTATGCTAGAAATCTAAATTGCATGTATAGATATGCTTAGGATTTATTTATATGCATGGTATACGTGATGAAAAGAAATGAATGAATATGTGTTATGTGATAGTAATCGATTCTAATTAATCCTAAGATGTCTTTCTAATTGAATAAGGTCATTTAGAGTGAACCTAAACTTAGGATTAATTAAAACATATGATAAGTCATTCAATAAAGGAAATTGATTAATTAACTTGCTTTAGAAGTGACTTAAGATAGGGATGAAAGAGAGATTCTCTCTCTTTCTTCTCTTTATAATACTTAGTTGTTAAGTGTAGACCATATAAAATAAAAGAAAATACTAAGTAAAATCTTCAAATCAATTAAATCACTTAAAGAGAAACCAGCCCTTTATAAATTAAATCCCTCACACTTAGCAAATTATAACTCTAAAGCCTAGTTAAGACATACCACAAAAGCTTCAATGCACACACATTAGACTAAGTCACCATTTTTGGATTTATGTTAGGGTGGTTGTGGTGAAAATTTTCCATAAGACTCGCCTTCAAATTTATGGAGAGAAAGAAAGGGCAACACCTATAAAAATTCATCTTTTTAGGACGTCACGTAGATCCGTAGATGTACTTATTCAGGTGATTGGGTATGTCATCAAGGAAATAGTGTATTATCTCGAAACACAAAAGTCACTACCCTTTAATGGACCTAATCACCTAACTAAGGACTCCTAAGGATGATGGGTCTGCATATGTACTAGAGATTCTTCCCCTAATTTACATAAAAATGTAAAATAGAGTTTATTTTAAACTGGTTCGTTAAGTTCCCTACAGGGGCAAGCCCCTATAGTTAATTACATCCTAAGGGATGGGATCCCTTAGAAAAACTCTCGATTATGGTAAATGATCGTTGTCTTTGAAGATTTCAATAGGAAAGGACTATCAATCGATTGGTTTGTGTTTGATGATCAAATGAAATTGATTAAAAGAGGGAGTTATTATCAAAGAAAAAATGGAAGATCAGTAAGAGATGCCCACGATGCTAGGAAACCTAGCGAGCATCTCAAACTATCCTATAGTTGGGCTTTACATTTTTGAAATTGATTTAGTTTGTTTGAGTTGCATTTTTCATTAGAAATTTAGGACTTAAGATTCCTTGACACAAGATTAAAGAAATGCCTAAGAGGAGAAGAATTATGCTTATAGCCTACAAAGGGGAGAAGCAACCTCGAAACCAAAATCTAGGGAGCTTTGATGAGGGCCGAAAGCACAACCTGAATCTAACGCAAAAATGGGTATTTGGTTTACCTCCACAAGAGAGGTCAAACCACCTGACAGTTTGGACTTACAATCGCCTGGGAGTGGTCACCAACTAACTCCTCCTATGATTTTAAATATATGTAGGCAAGTCTTTATGCTTATGTAAGATAGCTAGGCTATTATTTTTTTAGAAAGGGACTAAGTCCTTAAACTCACTCCCTAAAGAGATTAGATCATGTAAAGGGACATGCTTCAAATGACCTAAATCTAATGCAATTCAAATTTTATTTTATTTTCATTTTGGACAACTATTTTGACTCTGGCTAATAGGATTCATATGACTAATGCATGAGAAAGAAGGTTATTGGCCAAAATCAGTGAGAAGGGAGGAGGTGAGTTTCCACCATGGCTCTCAAAGGTTAAGCCAAGTTTCTCTGGAAAAGATGGAAGCCCTCCAATGAAGAGTGAAATAAGATGCATTTGTGCATGATATTATAAAATAAATGCTCATCCAGCTAAGGGGTTGCTAATTCTTTTATCTTGATTTTAAACCTAAACTTTAGTTGAGATTATGAGTTGTTTAGTTTTATTTTGAGTTATTAAGTTGGGTAAAAGATTTATTTTTCCCTAGAGAGCCTAATCCACATCTAGGCCATACAAAAAGCAAGGAAGAAATTAAGAAAATCATATCACTTAATGCAAAAGCTAAACAAATCATCAACCAATTTAAAAAGCTAATCGCAAAGAGAATAAAAGGACGTTGTGGCAGGTACCACCGCACAAACTTGAAAAATATCAAATATGGGTAGTCGAGCTCTACCCTTATACAACTTGATTTACAATTGAATTAAATTATAATTAACCAAGGAATTCATTGTTATGGGAGTCTTCAAGCTTTATTTCTTCTTTCTTCTTTTCTTTTCTTCTTTCTTCTTTTGGTCCCTTCTTTTGGTGGTTGGATGGTAGATGCTCCAAGGCTTCACATGGTGCTTAAGATAGGATCTTATGACCAATGTTCTTCCCAATCCCAATAGCAATTATTCCAAAATCCTAATTGCACAAATTTACATGAAAAAGAAAAGTGGAAATCTAATTAATACCTGCAAAATAAATGTTAGCTAAAACAAACCACACAAATCCTAAGCATGTATATTGAATATATCACCCTACACATGGGTGACTAAGTCCACGTGGCCTATGGATTATGCTTAGGGGTATAAAGCACCTGCAAACAAAAACATTTATATTTTTATTTATGATAACGCCCTCTAAGCCCAATCCCCTGCAGAAAAGAATAGTTAGACTAAGAGCATCCTACCATTCATTCTATGAGCATACACCCTAACATCCAGTCTAAAATATATATCACAAAATAAAACAAACATCAAACCATGCACCGACCTAACCTAAAGCTAGAAGTGGTGACTTAGGCTAATGTGTGTGCTTTGAAGGTTTGTGTAGTATGCTTAGCTATGGCTTTAGGTTCAAATTTTCTAAGTGTGAAGAACATGTTCAACTTAGAGGAGGGTTTCATTTAAGTTGTTTAATTATTTTGGGTTGATTTTATTTCATGTTTTTATTTAATTTAAGTGGATCCTACAATTACTAAGTTATGAAGAGGAAAAGAGAAGAGAACTCTCTTTCCTTTCTTAACTAAGTAATTTCTAAAGTATATTCACATTTTAGTTTTGTTTAGGTGAATATTTTGATTAAATCTTTTAATTAATCCTAAGTTTAGATGAACTCTAAACATACCTATTCAAAATGAAAGGCATTTTAAGATTAAATAAAATGAATCAAAATTCACATAACACACATTACTTCATTTCTTTCCCAACATATATAACATGCATATGGATGAACCCTAAGCATATCTATACATACAAATGAGAGTATTAGACACACTTTATGATGCATGCTAAGTAATCAATTTAAGGAAATTTAGAAGTTGAATATGCATGATTTTTTTTAAGCAGAAAGGGTTTCCCTTATCCAAATTTTCACATACACACATGAAAGTAAGAAAGGGATAAGTGAGTACAATGTCATTGTTAACCAAAGGTGTAAGGTACAAGACCTACTTAGGGCTACTTAAAGCCTTGCAACCTCCGGGTTGTCCAGACTAGTGTACCACTTTCCTTAAATACAAACATGTGTATAAAAGATATGAAATATAAAAGGAGAATGCAAAAAAATATTTAATGGATTCATTTTTGTTTATGCAATATACACATGCAAATATAAGTAACCCTTCTTAAATAGTAGCATAGAGATGAATAGGATGTGGAATTAAGTAAGTATTAGGTTCTTTTCAAATGAACCCTACATCTTACCAATTCCTATTCATAACTATACTAACATAAAAGAGAAAGGAAACCTATGCTAAGCATGCCTTCATAATCTATCACATGCAAACTCATAATTAAAATATAAGTAGCATACTTTTAGATTTGGTATTTGAATTATATGTTTTGAATATAATTTAGATTTGGTAATGATAATAGCCACTGATATTTCTACTCTAACCAACACATGCAAATTTGACATAAAGTAAATAATTTCATTTTAAAATTTGAATTTCAAAATCATGAATGCATGACATCACATGGCATACAACTTAACATGTTGGGGAAAGGTCCAATGCAATGAAAGCATGTAAACAAACTCACTTGACTTAAATCCTAAAGACATTCTTATAGAATAAGAAAGTTTAAAATAAATAAAAGTGAATTCAAAGTGATTTTTGTTTAGTTTGAAGTTTGATTTAATTTTAAAAAGGTGAGATGAGTTTGCTGTTCCTAACCCATTCCCACATGTTTTATATTTTTGTTTAATTTTTAAATAATTAGATCCATTTTTATGCATTGATTAGGTTAAGGTATGAATTAAGTAACTTAATTAACCCTTATCTACACCACCTTAGAAGAATTAACTAAATAATTATGAGCCAATGAGATGACATAAAACTCACAAGGAATTTAAATTTGCAATTCACCTAATAAGAAAAAGGCCTAATGTAATTTTACTCACAATTAAAAGTTAATTAAGCTAAGAGGTTTAGCTTAAGTAATTTCAAAATAGCCTTTCATACTTATGAATTGGGTTTTGATTTTCTTAATTGAACTTAGGCTATTAAACACCTAAGCATCTACCAAAAGTAGATTAATTAAGTGCTGAAACTTTTTAAAATTTTTAGAAATTAATTAAGGGGGCAATTAATGAATTAACCCTTAATTAAGAGGAGATTAATGAGAGAAAAGGGGGTTTAGGGAATAGCTTACGAGAAATTCCCCAAAAATATTTTATAAACCTCTTACTTACTGGATCTGACCTTAATCAACCAAAATCATGGGTAAAAATTACTAATTACACCTTAATTATCCTTAATTATATAAAGAGGGTAATTAAGAAATTCATATGCAATTATTCTAATAAAGCATTCAATAAATCCCAAAAAAATTAGGGGAGGTAGAAGTCATACCCTAAAATATACCCAAGAAATTTGGGATTAATTAGAGGTTTTTATTAAAGTACCCCTTCAAAATATAATTCAGAGTAATTTTAAAATATTCTAGGCTAAATTATATTTCCATGGGATTTTATTTCATATTTTTTTTAATTTTCTAGAAGGAGTTATGAATTTTGGAAAATCCCTGAATTAATAGAAATTAATTAAGGTATTTTATTTAACTCTAACTAATCCTTGGCTCATGCCGCGACGCGTGGCGGCGGTGGTCAGCATGCTTTACATGCGTCGAATTGTGAGGGGGTTACTTAAGTTGTCAAATCTTGGGGCGGCGTTTGATCCTTGATCGGATCAAAGATCGATGGTTGATCTCCCCATAATGTATGAAAGGAAATCTAAGCAAACTAATCCATCCATCTAAAACACATGGATGGATGACTGAGATCTCCCAAATGCTTCCCCTTGATCAATAGAGACCGTCCATGATCAAGGGGGAAGATCCAAGCTCGATCTAGCATGGATTTAAATCAAACTCAACCCACACCATCTTTAGCTAAAGAGTGACAAATCCAACGGTAAAAAATCCATGGGGTAAAAATTTCTTTCACAAAGCTCCACACCACATTGAGTTTAATGGTTAGAAAATCCCATACCTTGCCAGAGGTGATCACCGTGCGATACCCTTAAGCTTTGTTGGATTTGAAACCACAGGTTGGGTATGGATGGCCGGTGGGTGGTTGGTTTGGAATTAAATTGCTTTCAAATCCTCTTGCCTTTTGAAACTCTCAAGAAATACTTTCACCTCTTAAAGGATTTCTTAATTAGAATAGAAGAGAATTGAATTAAGGGGAAATCTCCCCTTTGAAGGATCAGATGGTGTATGCACTTACCATTTTGATCCAATTGATCATATTGGGAGGGCTATTTGATCATTTAGGAGTGCACACATGGTCGGTTTGAGCCAAAGAGTGGATTACCAACCTCCCATGTGCTTGAATTTGAGTTTGAGAGGGAGTTTGGATTTTCAATTTTGACCCATGGGGTCATGTTTGGTCTAGGGAACAAATGGCCTGACCCAAACCCATTGGGTTGGGTGCACCGCTCTCGCCTAGGTCCCCTTGAGCTTTTAGGAAAATCTCAAGTGAATGTGAAGAGAGTATGACCAAATTACCCATGAATTAAGCCAAAATTTATTCTATGGATTAGGGGTAGTTCATTTTGTTGATTTTTCACTTTGGATATGTTGGGTATGTGGAGAAACTAGGTTTGGCCAAGTTTCATGAGATTTGGAATTCATTTGATAGGGTTTGGCTCATGTTGACCCATTTAGGTCAAAATGGGTCAACTTGGGTCAAGTTGACTAAAATTGGTCAAACCAAACCAAGTCAAGTTCATATGACCATTTGAAATGTTTGGTGGCTTTAGTTTGATTCAATTTGGTATAGTTTTGGGTTTGGCTCATATGACTTCATTTAGGTCAAATGGGTCAAGTTGACCTATTTGAACCATTTGACCTATTTGAGGTATGTCAAGGGTTGGTTTAGGTTAGGTTAGACATATGGAGTGGGTTGGTATCTTTGTTTCCAATTAATTTGGGTTAAGTTTAATTTTGGCTCAACATGACCCCTTTAGGTCATGTTGGGTCTAAGGTCAATTGGGCTAGGTTAGGCCTAGTTGGCCAATTGAGGCTTTGTTCAAGCTCCACAAGTGATTTGGAATGGACTTGGCCCATTGGTTTCAATCAATCAAGTTTTGACAGACCCTTTAGGTCAAAATGGGTCAACTTAGGTCAAGTGGCCAATTAGGCTAGGGTAGGCTCAAATGTTGGCTTGGTCAAGTTCAAACATAAGTAATGAGTGAACTTAGATCAATGGTTTCAATCAATTTGGATTATGGTGGAATTTGGCTATGTTAGGTTTCATTTTGGGTTAAGTGTTGACTTGATCAACCCTTATGTTTGACTTGGTTTGACCAAATTTGATAGATTGATCATCCCATGATGATTGTTGATCATGATGAGAGGGATATGTGAGTTAGGTTCAATCTAATTTGCTTAGGATTAGAATTTGGATCATTAGGGTACTTTAGGTCACTTTGGGTCAAGTGAGCCTAAGTGGGTCAAATGGCTTGGTCAAAGCTTGATTTGAAGTTGGTTGATCTTGTATATGGACTCATGGTTGAAATATAAATCTATTTACAAGTGGTTTGAAGTCAAATGGGTTTTGATCCATTTGACAATTTTATAGTCAAAGGAAGAATATGAAAGGTTTTTGGGTTTGATATTTGAATTAGGTTTTGATTATTTGATTGAAGTTTGGATTTATATATCAGCTCATGATTGATTGAAAGGGTTGAGAAAATCAAAGTTTGCTTGATTTGAAGTTGATTTGGCTAAGTTCAAGATTTTGACTTGAAAGGCTTAGATTAGATTTTGAGTTGATTTAAGTTTGATTTTTGGAATTGGTTTTGATTTTTTGAATTTATATTTCATTTATATATGTGAATATAAAGGAGAAAATAAATGGATCATGAGAAAATTTCAAGCATTTGAAGTGGTTTAATCATGATTTGGGCTAAGTCCATTAAGAAGGATTTAAAGGACTTGGAAAAATTTTGGAGTAGATATTTGAATTTTTGAATTTGGTTTGATTGATTTATATTTATATTTCATTTATATATGTGAATATAAATGAGAATATAAAAAAGAATTATGAGAAAATTCCATGACTTTGATGGTTTGATGGGTTGTTAGTGGAGAATTAATAAATTGAGCATTTGGTTTTGATTTTTGATTTATATTTCATTTATATGTGAATATAAATGAGGATATAAATTTTTTGAGAAAATCCCATGAATGATTAAGATTTAGTGAGTTCATTAATGGAAATTTAATGACTTAAGGTTTCAAAGGGATTTGGTTTTATTTGATATATTTTATATATATTTATAATTAAATAGAATATAAAAGTTTAAATCAAAAATTTGAATAGGTTTGATCAATGATTGCTAAAGAAGGAAAATTTAATGATGAATTTTGATCATTTCAATCATATTTCAATCATATAAGTTGATTTGGAGAAAATCCAATAGAATTGATTTGAGTTTGACTTGAAAGAAGGAAAGAGAAATGGTTTGGCAAAATTTTTCCACCCAAGGCATGACATATTCTTATGGCTAACTCTTCTAAGTTTCTAGGAAATTGAGTGTCCACCTAATCACTAGATGTGATGTCTTAAGACTAAGGAACTCTTAAAGTTTAAGAGAGTCTTATGTCTAAGATGGAAGGGTTGAGCTCATTCTAAAATGAGGTCAACAAAGGGTGCCTAATAGGTGTGGTGTGAGGGGAACATTGTGTTGATGAAATGATCAACATAGATGACAAGCACTATGCTTAACCCATGGAAAAGAAAGAATCTAGAGCTTAGAGCAATGTGACTCTACTTATGTCCAAGACATAAGAGAAGGAAGAAATCCACTAAGGGATAGAGTATGAACCTTCTGCTAGGGAATGCAGGTTCAAGTCATCCACAAAGGGATGAAAGGTTTGATTTGATTCTCACTGAGGAGAAAAAGATTTGATTTATTCTGCTGGGGAAGAGGGTTTAATTTGTTTCAATTTTATTTGTTTTTTAGATGAACCCGTTGGTTTGCAATGAGAAGTAGCCATGGAGGCTAAGACCTAACTCAGTTTACCAATCTAAAGGGGTAGTCTACTAAGCATAGTAGGACTGCCAACCAAAGGGATGTCTTTCGATATCGGCATTTGTGGAAGAAAGTACAATAGCCTTACATCCTCCAAGTAAGGACCAGTTGCTGGGGTAATCTATTGGCAAGATAACAAATTGAACCCAACCTAGGGCTGACTATTAAGTGAATGACACTGGAGGACTTAGATCTGCTTAAAGATAGTCAAGGTCGATTTCATTTTTAGTTTTGTTTATTTTGATTATGATGGATCTCATAGGTTTGAGATGAATTGTACTGAGTATGGGCCATGGAAGCCTAGACCTAACTCAGACTTACCAATTCAAAGGGAATAGTCTACCAACCACAAGGTAGGACTATCCAACCAAAGGGAAATTCCTTTGACAATTTGGCCAAGTTAGAAGAAAGTATGGGGACTTACATCTTCCAGAGGAACCAGGGGTGATTAACAACAAATCAAACACCTATTGAGTGAATATTTGGGGACTTAATCAGCTCAAAATAGTCAAAGATTAATTTCATTTTTAGATTTATTTTGATGGGTTCCATTGGTTTGTGATGGATCACACTTAGAAGGAGCTTATAGAAGCCTAGACCTATCTCAGATTCACTGAAACAAAGGGAGTAGCTTTCTGGCCAATGGGAGAACTATCCAAACAAAGGAGTGCCTTTCAGTTTGCAATGATCAATTCAAAGAAAAGAGGACCCACATCCACTAGAAAAGATCCTTTGGGTGATCGGTTTCTTTAAACAATCATCAATTTAGTCTTGGTTTGACAATCATGCTAGAAAGAATGTGTCATTGTATTCAAAGATGAATGATTGCGGGGTAACTGCTATGGGAAAGCGATTGAACACAAGGCGACTTAGTGAGTCTTGACCGGATTTATCTCGACTCAGTAGTACAATTCCTATAAATTTCCACTAAAGATAGGATGCAGAGAAGGGGCCCTTTGGGGCTTAATCCAAAGCAAAAAATTTGTTTATTTTTTTAGTTTACATGGACCTTGTTAGTTTTGAGGAGTCAAACTAAGAAGGAGCTTATATCAACCTAGGCCTATCTTAGATTTACTGAACTAAGGGAGAATCTGTGCATTCGTTGAACAAAGTTTTTGGCCACAGGGGTGGCTATTAGGAAAGGGGGACTGCCCGATCCAAAAGTATATTGGGCAATGTCTAAATGGGGTGGAAAAGGACTTGATCCAAATTGAGTGCTCGCATGGGATGGGATGGGCTTATCCAACATTTCTGTATATCAATAGGTAGTCTCTATTTCTAAACTCATATTTCAAGCAGTACTCAAGTGAATCATTGACATAACATCAACCAACTAAGGTGCCCATTGATTTTGTATCACTGAAGAAAGCTGGGGACTCATCCTCCTATGGCGTGGGAGTCTGCATGGCTTACGGGTGACTTCTGGGGTGAGACTATAGTTAGCTCAAAGTAGAGGAAGGAACCTCTAGGGAACTCCTCTATATTCAAACCTATTAGAGCATTCTTATTTTAAGACTCATATCTTAGTCAACAACTTTCAGTGAAGCTTCATAACAATGGTTTTAATGATCAAGTTAGGAAAAGCATAGGGACTCACATCCTCCAAAGTGATCACTAGAGTGACATACAGTAGCATGGGCAAACCTAAGCGACTAATGAGTGAGTGTCATAGGGGCTTGCTCCCACATCAAAATACAGATAAAATTTGTGTTTATTGCATGTGTTAAAAGGAATAGGATGCCTCAGGGGACTCTTACACCTCTACATTATTGATGAAATGATGCCATGATTCCCAATAAGAAAGGATGCACAGGTTCTCTCACACCTATCTTAGTTATGCTAATCAAAATAGGATACCTCAGTTTTCTTATTCTAATAGCTTGAGGGATTATGTTTGTGTTGTGAAAGAGGGATAGGATGCCGGGACTCACTACCTAAACACGTCATGGCGATTCACAAGACAAGCAAACAATACTTTGAAAGAAGAGAAGATTTGATGAATGGAATCAGATTTTTATTCTTTTTATTAATGATTATTTTCAAATATGATTTATTTCAAGGGTAATATTTCTTTAGATAGAGCCCATTAATTGGAAGCATCAGGTGTTCCCCTTTACAATCAATAAGCTGATAAGATCCTCCTTGGTAGGCCTTCTCTATGACATAGGGGCCTTCCCAAGTAGGTTCAAACTTGCCTCCCATCTTTTGGTAAATTGGTCTCCTTAGGACTAACATAAGTTCTCTACTCTAAAGAGAGGCGAACCGACTTGTTGTGAGCTTAAATCATTTTGGTTGTACAACTCGAGGTTACGGCATGGCCATAGTGACTCTCCTCCAAACCTTGAGCTCTTCTTGCATTACATTAGTGATCTGTCCCAATCCTTAGTGAAGGGAGTTGAACTTCTAAAGGAAGAACGGCTTCAGACCCACACACTAAGAAAAATTGGGTAGACTGAGTTAGAGTTCAATATGCGGTGTGGTAGGCCCACAAAGATTCAACCAATTGCTCATTCCACTATCGTTTGTTATCATCAAGAACCTTCTTCAATATTCGGATGAGAGTTTTATTGAATGCTTCCGCTAAGCCATTTGCTCTAGGGTAGTAGATGGTGGAGTATTTCCAATCTATATCATGTCTTATGGCGAAGCTGTTGATCTTGGTTCTTTTGAATGCAATAACATTATCAGATATAATTCATTGAGGCACCCAAAACCTATATACGATATGTTTCCTAAATAATTAAAGCACATGATGAGTTGTGACCTCTCTGAGTGGAATGGCTTCCGCCCACTTAGAAAAGTAGTCGATAGCAGCTAAGATAAACTGATGTTCCTTGGAAGAGGGAGGATTGATTGGACCTACAATGTCGGTACCCCAACACTCAAATGGCAATAAAACCAATGTAGGGTGTAGAATGTTGGGTGGTGGAGGACCACACCGTGCACATATTGATGGAATCTCTAGCTACATCCATGTCTGTATGAAGGCAATATATCCAAGTCGCTTGATCTTCATCTTCATGGAGTGATGCGCTCTACATGAGTGTACCTGGTTATGCCATGATTCATGTTTGTATAATGTAACCACATTTGGATGGATCGATGATAAAGGTGAGAGAAGCGTGGAGAGCTCTTTCTTGGCTTGTAATTTCTCTTGAGGTTTCTGTTGCGGTTCATCAGCCTCCTTGTCCATTTTGCAATGACAACCTCCCCTTCAAGAAAGTCTTGATGAGTTCAAAATCAATAAGTAATAGGACTATTTTGGACCCTTATTGAAATGGACTCATCTTACGGACATGCCAACTCTTTGGCAAGTTTGGGGTATCTACTACATTCTCTCGAAACTTTGTAGATGGTGACTTGAGAATCTAGGCCAACTTCATGGTATACTCATGACAAAGCTTGGGTTTGAGAACCTAACTACAATTTGATGAATCTCAAAGATGTTGATGCTCTTGATGGTGATGGCTAACTCATCAAAATCAATACATACTTCATTGTTGATGGGTTGGAAAGATAGTATGAGAATCTCATTACATCACAGTTTGGAGTTAGAAGAACTATTCTTACCCCTGTTATTCCTGGGAGAATAGATCGTGGTACTTCATCTTTAAGAAAAGAAATAGCACCATCAAAATACATCTCCCATCGGTGGTTGTCGGGCACCCTTAAGTTCATGATTTGTTCATCGAGATCATCACTAAGGAGAATCAAGAAATGGGTGTCTATCAGATCTGTCCCCTTTTACCGCACGGAGGGGTACAAATGTGATATCAAACTGTAAGAGAATCATGGACCAATGAGCCAAACATTTGGAAAGCATTGGCTGTGTCATGAGGTTCTGCAGTGGATTGGTTCGGGAGATCAAATTCACCTTATGAGAAAGCATGTAGTGTTGTAGCTTCTGAGATGCAAAGATCAAAGTTAGGCAATGTTTCTCAATAGGTGGATAGTTTGCTTCAGTAGGGATCAGACGACAGCTGAGATAGTAGAGAGCCCTTTCCTTCCATTCACCATTGGCTTGGGCCAATAGAGCATCGAGAGAGTCATCCAATGCAGTAGTGTAGAGGATGAGAGGCCTACCCGGGATAAGGTTGCTAAAAGTGGCAGCTTCACCAAGTACTCTTTGATGTCTTCAAAAGCATGCTTGCACTTGTCATCCCACTTGAACTTGGCATCATTTTTGACAAGTGCTGAGAATGGCTTGCATCTTTCTGATAGGTTTAAGATAAAGCATCTTAGATATGTTAGCCATCCTTGAAAGGATCTGAGTTGAGTTAAACTCTTAGGAGGTGGCATTTCTAAGATAGCTTTAATCATTTCATGATCTATTTCTATTACCTAGTGTCGAACAATAAACCCAAAGAATTTTCTTGAAGCTACTCCGAATGCACACTTCAGGGGATTCATTTTAAGGTTATATCATCTTAACCATTCGAAAACTACTCTCAAGTCAAAGAGGTGGTCTTCCTTTTCTCTACTCTTGACTACTAGATCATTAACATCTCAACGATGATGGATGAGTTCATTGAAGATCTAGTCATGGCTTTGTATATGTAGGCATTTTTAAAGGCATGACCTCATAATGAAGATTCAAAAGTAGTGTTTCTTTCATCTTCAGGAGACATCTTGATTTGGTTATAGCCAGATGACCCATCCATGAAAGAGAAGACTGTATAAGATGAGGCAATGTCCACCATTAACTCTAGTATAGGATGAGGGAACTCATTCTTAGGACATGCCTTATTTAAGGGACTAAAATCGATGCAAATGTGAATTTGACCATTCTTCTTATTAACTGGGATGACACTAGCTAACCAGGTAGGATATTTTTCTTCCCTAATAAAATCAGCATCGATTAGTTTCTTGACTTGAAATGATTGTTCAATTTCTAATCATGCACGTTTAATATGTGCTAGGGTCTATTTGCTTGTGGCTGGGAGATAATCTTCTTCATAACTCCATGCAATAATAATCAGTCATTGGTTTCTTTTCATTTGGCTGGGCGGATCTTTAGGTCCTTGTTGAATGAATCTCTTCAAATTTTCCTCTTTGACTTGGAGATCATCTGGATTATTTGATGTTTCTAAACACACATTCTCATAAGAGTTAGGGATATATGAGAAGAACCAATCAGACTCCAAATGATTGGTAACAACTAGGTAGTAATCTTCATCATCGGACCTATTGAATCCTTGTCTTGATTGTGCTTCCACACGTATTGTTCCATAGCTTTTAAAGTATTGCTTGCTTGGACCATGTGTGAGGAACTAAATCTTTATGTATAAGATTTTTGAACACAAAGTAAAAGTCAAAAGGTAATTCCATTAATTCTTTAAAGTATCTTCCTCAAGCTCTACATCAACTTCAGGGCTTGAGGAGGATGATCCCAAAAGAACTTCTTGTTTCATGTCATTAGACTTAGGGACTTCTTACTGCTAAACCTTCAACTTAATGAGGTAAGAGCTAAGGTTCCCAACTGCTACCTAATAGTTTCACATAAACCAGATTCGAATACTTTGCTTTGCATGGAGGCTTGGTCTTCGTCTCTGTCTAGATGAAAAGTCATCTCTAATGGAACCCACTGAGAGGGGTTGGTTGGTATACTAATCACAGTAGACTCGTCCTTTGAGCTGGATTCCATGTCTATGTGAATAGTAGGGTACTCCCATGAACTAGAACATGACCTCTATTGGCTGAAGGCTAACTAGGGGATCTCCCACCTCTAGAGCGCCTTTTATTTCTCTACCTCTGGGTGGAGCCATCTACCCACATGTCCATATGATGGAATGAGCGTGGGTGGAATGTGATATCTTGAGATCTATCTTCTTCAATTCTCTTTCTTGCTACTTGGACTTTTTTTTTCTTTTCATTTTCTTTTATCTTTTCTTTTGCTTTTGTTTTTGCATTTGAATTTTTTTCAAGTTCACGAGAAAGGGTGTTTTGAGAAAGATATAGGTCACATCTTCATAAATCTCAACCTCTGTAACTGAAAATGGCTTTTCGTCCCCATTGACACGGTATTTAATTCCATCTTTTCTGAACTTGATGCATTGATGAAGGGAGGATGGAATGATCTTTTTCTGATGTATCCAAGGCCTACCAAGCAAAGCAGTGAATGTAATATTTGAATCAATGATGTAGAACTTGGCTTTAGTCTTCTAGTAACCTATCTCCAAAGGTAACACTATGGAACCTAAAGCCCGCTTGCCTTGATCATTAAATCCTCTCAACATCATCCTATCTCCTCGGAGTGTAGAGATGTCAATCTTCAAATAGGCAAGAATCTTTAGACTCATAATGTTCACCGATGCACCTGAATCCATGAGAACCCTGGCGAGTTTGAACTTATCCATGTCGATTGTGACGTATAGGGGATGATTGTGCTTCAAGTCTCCTAGAAGAAGGTCTTCCTCTGTGAAGGTGATCCATTGGGCTTCTTTTACCTAATGTGCTTCCTCACCTATAGCAGTCAACAGACTTAAGCAAATTTTAGGATCGAGGAGAGCCTTGATTAGTGATTCTCTCATTTCTTTGGATAAGACAAAGGCATCATATATGCTTAGCTTAGATGGTAACTTTCTTAGATGAGAAAGGACATTGTAATCCACCTCTGGCTGGTCTTCCACAAGCATATTCAAGGGTGGAGCATCTTGTGAAAGGGCTTCTCGATCTTATATACCAATGACTTGTTTCCCATCTTGCTTTGAGGTGTCCTTGCCACTTCTGAGGTTGACTTTGTCTCTTGAGGCAAGGTGGTGGAAGGTCCTGCTTCACCTACTTCTCCCATGGGACCCTCGATCAAATGATTCCAAGTCTATCTCAAGAGGTAAACCCATAGTATTGAGTTGGAAAATCCAACTCAATCGAAGAGAAATTATTGTTATAGTTAATTAGGAAGAGTTATCGTTAGGAATAGAGAATATAACCCATCAAAAGTGACACATATGTAACTCAAACTAGCTTTATTCTTCAATTTTTGGAATTATTTGGGGTACAAAGTAGAAATAGCAGAGTAAGAAGTCATCAATGTGGAAGTTTGGTTGGTTGGATGGATTGGGCTTTGTGTAACAGGGAGAATTTAATTTTGAGGACTCAAGCACATAAAGCTTCTTGATCTTAAATTATTTTCTTAGAGGTTTTAGACCAAAATGTCTTTGGTTTTGGTAGGATAACTTGTATCTCTAAGGATTACCCTAATGGAACTAGAAGGTTGTTCCACAAGGTATTCCTTCAAGATAACTATAGCACCAGTCTTGAAAGCGTGTTCAAGCCTTGAATGTGAAGCAATCCTCCAAAACGTAGCATTCATTGGTAAGGGCAAAAGTTTGGATCATGACTTTTTCCTACTTCCTCTCCTAGGGTTCTCAATTTCTTTAAGAGATTCTTAAAGATCTTTTTGATTAACTCTCTCTTAAGAGAATTAGATTTGTTTAACTTATCTAAAAGAGTAGGTGGACCATAGCTAGCTGACGGCAGATATGCATGCCGCTACTGCTGGTGGTATGGTTGAGACAGTGGTTGTGCTAGCCGTGGAGGCTGTGATTGAGGCCAGTAGGGTTGCCTCGGTGGTGGCAAAGGAGGTGGAGGCTGCTGAGGTTGTGGTCTCTCAGACTGATCTCTAGCTGTCTACTTTCCTTTGTCAACCACTACTACTGCTCTTGGCTTCTTTTCATAAACCTTCTACAATTTCTACTTAGGCAACTGTTTGGTCTCCCTTGTAGACTAGCCACCTTGTTGATTAGCTTCTCAAATGTCTTGATAGTGAAGCCCTTAAGCATAAAGATGACTGGGCCATGGATATTCTTCAAGAGAATCTTAATGCCATTCTATTCAGACAGCTGCGGTTCACACTTCATACTCAGGTTATGCCATCAGAAAATATAATCAACAAGTGACTCATTGGGGTGCTGTTGTGCTACAATGAGATCACCTACAGTAACCCTTTGTTGAGCTCCAATAAATCTCTTGATGAAGAGTTGCTCTAACTTCAAATATCTTTCTTAAACTATTGGGTAGATCAATCAAAAGCAATACCCTCTTGATAAAAGTCGAAAAGTAAAGCATCACCACGTTGTAACAACGGCCACGAAATGTGCTATGTGTTGCCTTAAGTTTCCACTACCATCAAAGATTTTGAAGGAAGGAGGCACGAAACCCTTGGGATATTAGATAACATTGAATTCCTCTGGGTAAGGTCTACCCTTTGGAACCGATGATCCTCCCCGGGCTTGCCAAAGCTTCCTTCACCTACTGCTCAACCATGGATTTTATATCTTTTCTTGTATGGATATACTTTCCACTACCTTCCTATATAGGCTAGTGCTACCTTACTCAACGGGAGATAGAGTCTTGGTCCAATACATACTGCTTGTCGACATCGATTGTAATATGATGAACTAGAGGGCTTGTTTAGCACTATCTGCAAGTCTGCACGATGTGCCATCCTATCAATCTGCTCTCCCTTCTTCCTCAATTGATGTTAGAGGTGTTGGGTTGATTCTATGGTGTCCTCTTGATCAACCTCATCACCTTCCATGGCATGTTGTTCCCTAAGAAGAGATCCTCTAGTGTCAACCATGCATACTCTAGATGAATCCCCCATCAAGTCATCTTCATTGGGATCGAAGCTGACTCTCTCTTCATCTGACCAGGCATACCCCAAGATCTTCTTCTTCTCCATGAAATAATGTGCAACTATTTCATCTAAGAAATGATCTCACGGTACAAATAGTTTAGGGCGGTGAGATCATTCGCATAAGAGCCGGACCTCTTGTCATTGAGAGTCAATCTTGTCTGGAATGTACTCACTAGATGAATGATACTCCTAACTGCTACTGGTTGTAAGAGGGATAACAATCCTAAGATGTTCCTCTACCACTGTTGTAGCTAAACTATCATCACGAATATTATAACACCATCTCCATCTCCATATAGGGTAGAGTTGGTGAAGGCGACCACGATGCCAGGTTGCCACTCCGCTACCATCAGGCGGGGTCGGTAGGAGAGCTCAACCATAATGGGTGGTGTAGGAGGGTAGGATCCTTTGGTGCAGGATCACCAATGGGGTGTGCTTTTCCCGGATGGCCTTCATGGCCTTAGATGGAATGAGATGCTATGCATGGCGGCATGATGGATGAGGGGTGGTGAACCACACTCTCTGCATACCCTCTTGTGGTGGTTGGTCCCAGTGAGAAGAATACTATCAGTATGATCGACACAGATTGCACACTGAGCTAGAAAATCAATCAAAGTAGAAGTGACTGACTGATGGTTGAACCTCCGTCGCACTCTGCTAGTAATGTGAGCTATATGGGCCTCATGGGCTCTCTCTTGAAAAATCTACCTCCCACTCAGGGGATAATAGATCGAAGATCCGAGTGTTGACTCACGATGCTCCACCTACGGCATAGAAGAAGGCCGACATAGACCTCCCTCCTAAAATGCTGGCCACCTGGAGGAGGTGATGAATGGATCCTCCTAGCATCCTCTTTGTCTGATCCAGAGAGAGGATGGAATTGGTTTTCTGTAACTAGTGGTGAAGTGATAATGGGAGATTCATCCATGGCTGATTGAGCTACTGCCTCTTGCTCCCTAGCTATCCGAGTGTGAAACCGCTTGATCATGTGGTGCTTGTTCCTACGCTGGGTACGGGTAGGATGGGAGGAGTGCGAGCTAGATCCATACTCAAATGTAGGGGAGGCAAGCCCTGAGACCAGAGGAGCTTTACCCTTTGAGGTACAGATGGCTAGCCCTCAAGCAACATGAGCAACTCTGAACAACTGCGGTGGAGCTAGTATGCTGGTACTATAACTAAAGTCTGGTACTACCATAGCTTTCCTCTTGATGAGGAGACATCGAATCAAGGTAAGTCTATCATGATCGACCGCGTCACCTTGGTCTCTGTGGTGAGGGGAATGCCCTCACAAGAGATTTTGGCTCCCTCAAATTGTCGGCCAAAGTGAATTAGGTGGGTATAATCTAGACGAGGGAACTCAACCTGATTTAAAGCTAGATCCATACCATCAGGGAAGGGGAAGACAAACCTCTGAGAACTGGTCATTTCCAAAATTGTAGTAGATTGAAACTGAACTATACTATACTAATTGTAAAGAATCCACAATGAGAAATGATCTTATATCAGATTTTTGTCTCCATAGATTTTTTTTTTTGAATTTTAAATTTGAAAATTTGACCCTACATTCAATAACTTGGAAGTGTTAAGTAGGATTCAAATGGATTTGAGAAGATTAATTGAAAGAGGAATTTGAATATGAATCAACTCCAACAAATTTAAGTATGTTGAAATGTAGATTCCAAATTTTTGATAAAGATGCTTCCATAAGTTCATTATTTTGTTTTGAATTTGAATTTGTGATTTTGAGGTCCCTTTCCTTTAACAAATTTAGGTATGTTAAAGTAAGGGTCAATTTGATTTTTTTTGTTTGATTGTTTTGAAATTTCACTTAACAAATTAGGTATGCTAAATGAAGTGTTTGTGAATGATTGTTTCTTTTTGTGAATTTTATTTTGATTTTGAAAATTTTAGAATTCTTACTTAGCAAATTTAAGTATGCTTAGTGAAGAATCTAAGTGTGTCTTGTTTAATTTTTGAAAATAGGACTCTTAGCAAATTTAGGTATGCTAAGAAAAATCCTAAGTGTTTCATTTTTTATTTTGATGTTTTGATTTTTTCAAAAGGGTAGGATCCTTAGCAAATTTGGTATGCTAAGGGAATCCTAAGATGCTTTCTTTTGTTTTGATGTGTTATGAAAGTGGAGATTGAACTTTAGCAAATTTGGTATGCTAAAGATGAATTCTAACTTGGTTTAATGTAAAATTAAATTTCACATAGCAAATTTGGTATGCTAAATGGAAATTCAAATGGTG
>JAKCPB010000797.1:0-60802 GCA_021442155.1 Cymbidium sinense | reverse complement strand
AGGTTGATTAAAGGGCTTGGAAGGATTCTCAAGTTTGATTTGATCTGGGTTTCAATCATTTGGAATTGAGTTTGGATTTGGATTTGGATTTGAAATTGAGTTTGGTTTGGAAATTTGGATTTGAATTGAATTTAAGAA
The DNA here is from genome assembly GCA_021442155.1 of Cymbidium sinense. Classification (NCBI taxonomy): domain Eukaryota; kingdom Viridiplantae; phylum Streptophyta; class Magnoliopsida; order Asparagales; family Orchidaceae; genus Cymbidium; species Cymbidium sinense. The sequence goes on along the minus strand of JAKCPB010000797.1, from coordinate 60,664 downwards.
GGTGTACATGGATTGGGTTGTGAGTGTACTAGGTTGACTTTTTAAGTCTCTAAGGCATGCCTAAATTTGGCTTAGAAAATCATAGTTGACTGGTCAACTGTAGTGATTTTCCTAAGTCTAATGGCTTAATCCTAAGATTAACCCTTCTAGAAGTTAAGTGTTCACCACTAGAAGTGTCTATGACTAAGGATCCTAGCTCTAAGAAGAGGAGTTCGAGAACTCACCCAAAAGTGAGGTTAATAAAGGACTCCCCAATAGTGTGTAACTGTAGCGAAGCACATATCGGTATTGACAAGATGATCAAAACAAACGAAATGATCATAAAAAAGGTAGATAAAATCTGATCTTAGTAAAGTAGTTTCTTTATGCCAAGGGCATAAGAGAGAGAAGGAATCCATGAGTATGTGAACTTTCCACTAGGGAAGTTCAAGCTATCCGCTGGGGATATGGATTTGAGTTTGAATGTGAATATGATTTGTTTGGGTACGTATCCGCTAGGGATTGGAAATGTGAACCTTCCACTTGGGAAGCAGGTTCGAGCTATCTTGGGATAAGACTTTGATGGTATTTGTTATGGCTCCACTAGGGAGATTAATTTGATAGGGTTTGGAGAAGTTCGATATGTTTAAATTTGACTCCACTCGGAAGGTTAGTTTCAAATTTAGTTATGGACCCTATTGGTGTGCGATGGACCCACTGAGAAGGGGCTATATTCGTCTTGACCTATCTCAAATTTACAAATCCAAGGGATATCTACCAACCAGTTAGACTATCCGACCTAAGGGGTTGCCTTTTGTGGTGCATGAAGAAAGCATAGTAGACTTACATCTACCAAAGAAAGGATCATCTGCTAGGGTGATATATTGGATCCACAACAAATCGAACCTGACCTAGGGGCGATTATTGAGTGAATGTCGTTGAGGGACTTAAGTCAACTCAAAAGTAGTCAAGATTAATTTCATTGATTTGTTTTAATTTGATTCAATTTGTTTTCATTTGTTTTAATTTCATTTGATGGATCCTATCGGTGTGAGACCACATTGAGAAGGGGCTATGTCGACCTTGGCCTATGATTTATCGATCCAAAGGAGTAGTTTATCGGAAGGGGTACCCAACCTTGGGGTGTCTATGGCCGGGAAAGCGTACTTACATCTCCAAAGCAAGAACAACACTAGGTGACCCATTGGATGCGCAAATCAACGACCTAGGGCCCGGTGTTTGGAAAGAATGTAGCGACTTACATCTTCCAAAGCTGATGACCTGTGGTAACCTTAGTGGCGTAAGATTGAAATTGACCGGGGCACTATTGAGAGAGTGCCATGGGGACTTATCTCAACTCAAGAGTAGTATTCTATAGGTAGTTTCTTCACTCTACCATAAAGATATGATGCCTTCTTGGGAAAGGTGCCACTTAATTAATGATCCATAAATGACTATATATATTTATTTGTTTGTTACCCATGTGTGCAAGGGACCACACTAAGAAGGGCTGTCAGACTTATCTCATTACTAGACCAAGGGAGAATCACATCCGGGAACAATCTCCAACCACGTGGGTGGTTACTGGAAAGATCCATCCAAGTAGTAACTGGTGTCTAAATTGGGTCACAAAGGACATGATCCAAATAGAGTGTGGGAGGTGCCACTAGGGGTGTTATCTTGGACCTTGTAAATAAGAAATGTAGGTAGTGGCCAACTCAAAGAAAAATGGACTTACATCTACCATGAGTGGTGTATCCACCGGGGTCACGATAGTGAACACCCAACCAAGGTGCCCGTTGTGCATACAATTAGTCTAGAAAAGGTGTCGACTTATATCTCCCTAAAGTGGAACTAATAGTCAAGATAGTCTATCATTGGCTCGAGGTGGTGCTATTCAACCTAGGGCTCGATGTGCAATGACTACTTACAAAGAAAGCATAGTACTTATATCTTTTGTGAGGAATAACAGGGTGACCTATTGTTGGCATAATAAGTTGAACGACCTAATGACTACTAAGTAGGGAGTCACAAAGAAGGATTTGACTTGAAGTAGTTAGAAGGAAAGGTGCTGGGGACATATCCTAATCCTCTGGCCAAATTAGTTCATGATGGCTAGTCCAAGAAGTATAGTAGACTTATATCCTCTTGAATGAAGCCAACATGAAGGTAGCTTACCAATCATATCATAAGGCCTACCATGCTAACAAGGTGCTCGTAGTGCAATGGTCAAGTCAAGAAGGAAAGCATAGAAGACTTACATCCTCCTAAGGGACGTAACACTGGGTAGTAGTCATCCCACCTAGAATAGCTAATGAGTGAGTGTAGGGGCTTATCCCACATCAAAGTAGCTCGAGATAAAGATGTGTATATGTGTTTGTTAGATATACTCAACCAAGTCAATAAATGAGTTTAAGAAGAAGGTGTGGCGACTTACATCCTCTTAAATGAAGCCAACATGAGGGTAGCTTACCGCAAAGATGCTCTACCATGCTAACAAGGCCCTCATTAGTGTGCATTGGTCAAGTCAGGAAGGAAAGCATAGCAGACTTAGATCCTCCAGAATAAGGGACCACTGGGGTGATGCACTAGCAGGGTAACACGTTAGCCCGACCTATAGTAGCTAATGAGTGAGGGCCATGGAGGGCATTATCCCACATCAAAGTAGCCTAAGATAAACGATTTGTATTTGTTCATGTGTTTGTGTGTAGTTTGTATTTGTGTTGTGTTGATGAAAGATAGGATGCTACTTGGGTTCCTTACACCTACCCTGAACACATCGAAGAGTGGATGAAATGGTGCTACAGGAGCAATGTGACTCCACTAAGAAAGGATGCCACTCAAGTTCTCTTACACCTAACTTAGTTGTACTATTCAAAATAGGATGCCTCTTGTGTTCTCTTACATCTATCCTAATAGCACTAGAGAATCGTGTGTAGTTTTTGTTTGTGTTGATGAAGGATAAGATGATGCTTGAGTTCTCTTACACCTATCCTAAACACATCATGACATTTGCAAACAAGCAAATAATGCTTCCAATGAAGAAGGGATTTGATGAATGGAAAGATAGGATTTTATTGATGATAATTATTTTCAAACATTATTTTAAGGATAGTGTTTCTTTAAATAGCATTGATTGGAAGCATTGAGCTCCCCATCATCATAGTGGTTTAAACTACTTTCCATCATTCAAGCACCAAGGTAGGCCTTTCAATGAAAGTAGAATCTTGATTTGAAAAGTTTTGAGATAGACTAACTTTGAAAGAGTTTAAACCATCTATATTCAATTAATTGAAGTCTCTCTCTAAGTAGAATCTTAGAGCATCTCTAATATCACTTTAATCTCTTTAGATCAATCCTTGTTATCCCATGATGCTTTATTACAAGCCTTAGAAACTCCCCTAAAGTCATCCTAATTATATATTTTAGATTCAACTTCAAAGCTATAGTCATAACCAATCAACAACTACTCGATCATAAAGATGGTCTTCCTTTTCATTAACACTAGTGACCAAAGGCATGACTAAATAAATTCTAATGGAAATTATAAGTGCAAAATGACCTCTCATCCTCTAGCATCTTTTGAACCATCCTTGAATGAGAGATTGCATGTAAAAGAGGCTATGCGCTATCAAATTTGAAATAGGTAATGTGGATTCATCTTCAAGACATCCTTCCTTTGACGGCATAATGTTGGGTAATCATGATAGCATCTTTCTTCTTCAATAAGGTTGACTTCAAACTTTGATCTTCTTCTTGGTGCAAATGTTCACATCAAAAGTTTGAAATGTAGGAATAATAGGTTCAATTTTGAGTTTGTAGATTGCTACCTTTAGAGATGTATTAGGCACTTCATTATGGTCTTAGGTAAAGCAGTTTTAAACTACAAAAGTAACCTAACGTTTGGCATTTTCTTTCCGACTTATCATATATGGATGTTGGGAGGGTGGGTGGACTACCTTTAAGAGGTTAATCTTTTAAAACTCATTGGTTGATGATCTAATTTTCTTCTCAAAGTGATGTATCCTCTACTTGAAAGTCTTCAAAATTCTTTAAGCAAAGGAGGCTATAAAAGATGATTTTATTACTTCATTTATCTACTTTTAGCTTTATGAAGTGGAAATTTGATATCTCTTTATAGTATAATATATATATATATATATATATATATATATATATATATATGAGATATATATTGTATTTCATCTCCTATAATAATATCATGAGATAGTAGAATAGTCAATAGTCATATCTATTCATGAATTATCCTTTAACTTTTATTTTACTATTATCTACTCCAAAGACTTGTCAAAAGTAGATTCAAAATTTATTTCATATATTCTTTTTTTTTTCTCTCCTTTTCTTTGAATTTACACCTCATACACATGATTTATCCTTTGATTCCAAATCAATGTGTATTATTGGTGCTTTCCTTTTTCTCTTCTTTTCTTTTCCTTTTCTTTTTTTTTCATTCATTTTTTTCATTTTTCTTTCTCTTTTCTTTTGTTTCATTATTTTTTCCTTTTTGAGTCTTTGTTTATATTGTGTTCTCTAGAGGGGATTGTCTTTCCTTTCCATAGGATATTCTATGTTGAGTATGACTTGAGGAGGTTGCCACTAATTGAGCAAGAAGAATCGGTTCCAATCAAACACTCCTCTATCTCCTTATAGAAGGTGAGGGTGCACTCATTATTTTAGCTTCCTTTTTGATTTTATAATGACTAGATACAATTCTTAATGCAGCAAAAATAAAAGAATAAGAAAAGAGAGACAATAGACAATATTTGGTTTGGCCAAACCCCAAAAGCCTACATCCATAGCCACCCTGTTAGGAATCCACTAAATGCAAATTACAAATAGTACTCCTATATGAGTACAACCCCAATAATATGTACTCTCCTACAAAGAGGCAAATTCAACCCCAATATAAATTTTGCAGTACGAAAAGAAAAATACAAAATAATAAATTTTGATAAAATATATCTCTCATAAATATACCAAGCTATCCAATTCAAAAAGTGATCTCACAACTTATAAATGATCACTTTACAACTTACTAATTTGGCAAGATAGAATGCTCACTTAATTTTGATAAAAAATATTAAATAAATATCTTAAAGTGATCTTACTAAGATGTTTATATTATTTATAATTAATACAAATGTTTTCAAAATAAATTCATAATAGTCTATAATAAAAAATTTCAGCAAGGAATAATTTTAAGCTTAAGAGAAACTATAACTAGTTTGTATATAATAATGTAAGAAAGATTAACTTTTACTAAACTTCCTTTTCTTAATTATTAAACAATGAAAACAAAGCTTACATTTCAGCAAGATAAAATTTTAAAATAAAGGATATTAGTTGAAATAAAATGACAAGTGACAAATAAAAAATTTAATTTTTTATAAATTTTATGTTGATAAAGAAACTTGATTTATAATAGATCTAGCATATAAAAAATTCTAGCAATAATTTATTTTATTTTATAAAAATGAAGCTTTTAATTAATGCAACTAATCACAAAATACTTAAATAAAATTAGTATATGATAGATTTAAGTAAACTAGTTAGCTTTTAATTAAAAAGAGATCTAGCAAATATGAAAATAATTTCAGCACAATAAATTAATTTGAAATGCTTAAAATATACTTCTAAAAATAGATCTAAGAATAAATGATCTTTCAAATAAGACTAATGAAGAAATATTTCAAGAAACCAAAAGAAATTTATAGGAAGATAAAAATTTCAACAAGTTGAAATAAATCCTACAAACTATCACAAGAGTTTTTCACAAAAAATGATTAAAGAAACTTTGATGTAAAAAACTTAGACTTTGATGTCCAAAGACTAATCCACCAAAAAAATATAAATTGGAAAGAATAAATAGATGGTGAAAATAGTATGAACAACTAAAAATGGATTAAGATCAAGAAAACAAACTCAAGTAATTTGAGAAAGCTTGCTTAGTTGAAGATGTTGAAGCTTCAAACCAAGGATTTGATCTTGAAATATTTGGAGAATAGTTGGAAGGAAAATCTAGGAAACTTTCTCTTAGATTTAGGGATTTGAATTTGAATGAGGAATGCTTTCATGAAAAGAATGAGGCTATTTATAAGCAAGAAGGTCATTTTGAATTATTTCAAAAAAATATATTATTATAACATCATTTTATCATATAATAATTTAATATTCAATAAAAATATAATTTATATTAAATAAATATTAAATTCAAATAGCCAAAATTTGGCTATATGGGCAAGTCAAAAATAATCATATATGGCTCTTAATATATTGAAAGCATGTAGCATGCATTCATTATTAAAATCTAATGTTTGAAAAGTCATAATAAATTCAATTTTAATCAAATGTGGGTCATGTAACCTATCAAATTAAAGGAAAAAAAATCCAAGAATCCATTGGAGATGAAATTAGATATAAATTCCTTGATTATAAAATGACTTTGGCTAAAATACAAATTTCCACATATTTTTTGTTCATTTTAAAATATGACTTTTAAATATTATGATATAATTTATATTTAATCATACATATGTTAGTTATCATATAACCTTAAAATTAAATTAAAATATTTAATTTTATTAAGTATATAAACTAATTACACTTAATAGTCATAATTTATTATCATTTATTATTTTGACAATTCAAATGCTATGTATGAAACATATAATTGAATGTTAATTAGATAGAGATTTATATAAATTAACCTCATTATCATTATTTAAAAAAAATAAAAATAATATGTTAAGTTATGCAAATGATTCATGAACTCATGAATTTCTAAGATAGTTATAAATGCATATAACCTAAAATATTGTATCTTGAGCTTCACATTATCCATTTTGATCTATCTTTCATTCTTCTATTCTTGCAATTTCCTCAAACATATTGTGAGATGTATTAGATATGTAATTAGCAATTAATATATTTGAAACACATAAAAATACATTAGAACATCCAAGCATTCATTTGTTATCATCAAAATTGATTGGATTGAACATGAGGGCCATTAAGCCAACAATCTCCCCCTTTTGATGATGATACAAAAATGTTGGTTATTGATTTTGATGAAAAATTGACCTTTCATCATAGTTTTTGAAAAAAAATTCTCTTCTAAAAACAATTTATGCATAAGAGATGAATAATGTTGCTCCCCCTAAATGTATGCATGAAATAGACTTAATACTAACCAACATTTTACTCTTCTCCCCTTTTGAAAACATCAAAAGTGAGAACAAACTACCTATAATTTTAAATATTAGGATCTAACATTCCAAGCATGCATCTTAAAGTTCAAAACATTCTTCGTAATGGTTTTGTAAAAATATCTACAATTTGTAAATCAATACTAAAATTAATATCAACATCACCTTTCAAAACATGATCCCTAATAAAATGATGTTTAATTTTATATGCTTGGTTTGTGAGTGTTGGATAGATTTTGTCAAACTAATAGCACTAGTATTATCACAAACTATAATATGATCTTGCTTAATAAAAAGTTTTTTAATTGTTTTAACTAAAGGACTTGAGTAACAAACTACCCAAAATTTTCAAAGAATGGATAAAGCTATAGAATTTTGTTTCGGATGACCAAGACAGAAGTGATGATCTTAAAATTGACATGATGTGCTTTTATATCTACTTTACATCTAACAATAATAAGCAACCAAATCACAGATAAAGAATTTTAAGATACCATAAACCTAACTTAAATAGTGCTTATCAACTATCGAAAGATATGCTTGACTGCTATTAAATGAGATTCTTTTGAGTTAGCCTGAAAATGAGCACACAGACAAACAACAAACATAATATCAGGCCTACTAGCAGCAAGGTATAAAAGTGAACCTATCATACTCTTATAAAGTTTTTAATCAACATATTTTCTTAATTCATCTAAATCCAATTTTGTAGATGGGCTCATAGGAGTTTTACTAGATTTAACTCTTTTCATGTCAAACCTCTCAAGCAATTCATTTGTATACTTGGTTTGATAGATGAATGTGCCATTTTCTTGTTGCTTCACTTGATGACCTAAGAAAAAATTAAGTTCTCCCACCATAATCATTTCAAACTCTTTAGACATCAAAGATGAGAACTCATGGCACCAAGATTCATTTGTACTTCCAAATAATATATCATCTAAATACACTTGTACCACAAACAAATCATTATGCTTCTTAAGGAATAAGTTTCTACTATACCCTTTCTAAATCCATGATCTATCAAAAGTTACTTAATCATCCCAAGCATGAGGAGCTTTTTTAAACCATATAAGGCTTTCTTTAATTTATACACATGATTTGGATAATCAAGGCTCTCAAATCATGGTGGTTGCTCTGATACATCTTGGTCAATAAATCCATTCAAAATGCACTCTTGTTATCATTTAAAATCCTTAAAATAACATAAGCAAGATAACCTAATAGCTTCTAAAGGTGCAAAAGATTCTTCAAAATCTATACCAACTTCAACTTACCCTTGTGCAACTAACCTAGCTTAATTTCTAACAATACAACCTGAATCATCTAGCTTATTCCTAAAGACCCATTTTGTTCCAATGACATTTAGACTAATTCCCAAACATCATTTCTTATAAATTGATTCAACTCTTCTTCCATAGCAATAATCCAAAAATTATATTTTAATTCTTCCTTTAAATTTTTAGGTTCAATCTCAGATAAAATGTTGAATGATCTACAACCTCTACTATATTTTTCTGTCATAACTCCTTTTGAAGGATCTCCTATAATTAGTTCCTTTGAATGATTTTATTATATTTTCATTCTTATGCAATGAATCATCCACATTAACTTCTAAAGATAATTTCTTAAAATTATCAATCTCTTCATCTATCACTTCATTTCTAATGGGATCAATTAAATTTTCATCAAAAATAACATATATTGATTCTTCTACAATAATTTTTTCTCTACTAGAAAGAGAGTATCCTAAGAAAATACCATCATCGATTTGCAATCAAACTTACCTAAATGCTTTTCCATTATTCAAAATAAAGCATTTACTTCCAAATACATGAAAGTGTTCAATCTTTGCTTCTTTCCAAAAAAAAAACAATTCATAGGGTGTCTTCTTCAAAATTAGTCTAAAATAGATCCTATTCATCACATAAGATATTTACTCCGCAAAAATATAATTTATACTCAAGCATAGATCTACTTAATTCAAATATTTTATTTTTTTTTTCTCTACTACTCCATTTTGTTGGGAGTTCTAGGTGCAAACAATTATGTCTAACCCATGTTCATCACAATAATCCTCAAATAATTTTTTTCAAATTCACCACTATGATTAGTTTGAACCTTATTAATCAAAAGGCCTTGTTATCCTTGAATATATTTAGAAAACTTTCTAAACTCACCAAAACATCATCCTTGTAAGTTACAAAAAAACCAAAAGTATATCTAGAGAAATTATCAACAATCACAAAACCATATTTTTTCCACCTAAGTGGTATTGGACCAAATAAATCCATGTGCAATAATTTTAGAGGTCTAGAAGTAGAAATAATATTTTTACTTTTATGAGCTTCTAGAATTCTTACCATGAATACATCACAAACATAGTTTGAATTAAAATTTAATTTAGGCAATCCAACTACTAAATCAAGTTTAGCAATTTTATTGAGTGTGTGCTTTAATATTATATAGTCTCCTATGCCATAACCATATATCATCATGAGTGCTTTTAAAATAAAGTAAATTGAAATTCACATCATGAAAGCTATCTAAATTAATGACATAAATATTTTTATGCTTTTTTCCTACTAACAAAATAGTTTCATTATTTTTATGATATAATATGATGCATGAAATACTAAATTCAAACCTTTATCACATAATTGACTAATAAAAATTAAATTATGTTTTGATTCTTCTACTAGAAAAAATTTATCTAAAGTTATAGAATTTTTACAAATAGAACCAATGTCAATGATCTTTCCCTTTGCATTATCTCCATATGTAAATCCTCCATCACTTGATTTTAAAGTTATGAATTTATCTTTATCTCCGTCATATGTCTTGAACATCCTGTACCACATGCCTTCTTTGATTTTGCTTTGAAGGCATTCCTCCAAAAGAAAATCACATGTTAACTTTGGAACCCAAACATGTTTGGGTCCACATTCTAAATTTGAAGCAAGATATCTAGCATGTGTGGTTTGTGTAGTGCTACCTTTCTTTAGTACCCATACATAAGATGATTGCTTAGTGTTTTATAATTTACATGCATATAGCAATCAAATAAAATATGCCCTTTTCTATCACAATAGTTGCACCAAACATTAGTGTTTGCATATAGCTTATAATTATAAGGTGGTATGTGTATAAAGCAAATAATTTTATTAAATGTTTTACTTGATGAAGCATTATAATAAACTTGTGATTTCAAACATAATTCTAATTTAACAAGATATTCTCTCTTTCAAGTTTACATATAGGTAAGGAACAATTTAATAAAGAATTATTTTTACTTTTAAAATTATCACATTCATTTTTTAAATCACAAAAATGCATATCTCAAATTTTATGTTCTTTTTCAAAGGCTTTGTATTTTTTTAAATTTTTTTATATTCAATAACTAAATCTTTAAAAGCATCATCTAATTCATCATAATATATATCATTACATACCACTTGAGAATCTAAGTCGATTCTCTATTTAAGGCATATGTTGACCTCTTCATCGGATGAGCAAGTACTTGATTCATTTGAATCTTGATTGGCCATAAAGCCTTCTTCTTCTTCTTATGGTACTTTTCTCCTTCATATTTTTCTTCTTTCCACATCAATCTTTCTTCTTTGATTCAACAAGTTCTGACAATCACCTCTTATGTGTCCAGCTTTTTACAATGGGAGAAATGATCCCTTCACCTACAAGAAATTTCTTAGTTTGAAATTTATAGTTTTAGATTTTTTATACCTTTGATTCTTCTTCCTTAAGTTCCCAAGTCCTTTTGGATAGCATGACCACCTCATCACTATCACCATCCAAGCATGAGGTGTTATGCTCATCACTATCATCAACTTGTAATGCAATGGCTTTTCCTTTCTCCTTTTGTGAAGTTATCCATCTTATCCCTTTGAGCAATAACATTCATGTGCTATCAAAGAACCTAAAAATAGATCAGTGGATAAGTAGATAAATCCTTAGCTTCACTAATAGTATTTTAGCTTCCCATTCTTTTGGAAGACATAAGAATCTTATAGACTAAGTCTTGATTCCTATATGTTTTTCCAAGAGAATGTGTTAATTATTTCATGAAGGAATATATATTCAGAAGGATATTCATAAACAAGTCTATTTATGTGAGCATCTCTAACTTCACTTTCCTTCATAAGTTATAATGAGTTTATCCCATATTTCTTTTATTGTACTTAACATAGAAATTTTCATGTAATCATCAGGTAATAAAGAAATGTAAAGTATTACATTTAATACATCAAGTTCTCTTTCACCATCCATTCCTAAAAAGTTTTATACTTTAATGCCATTTACTTATGGGTGTATGATATTGATGTGCAACATATATACATGCGTGCATCTTGACCTCTTTAAAATGTACTAATTATTTTTTTCAATAATCAAATGGTACATTATCTAAAAGTGGAGAGTGGATTAGCCCTTCTAGTGAACCCTTTGGAAACCTTTCCCATAGTGAAAACATCTACCTCATGTTAAGTTGTTTAATAAAAATAGTATAAATTGTGGGGGGAGATGAATTTAAAATAAAAACTAATTTAAGAAGAAAAATTAAATGACAGCTTACAAATTGTACTCTTATAATAGTAGTATACAACCCTTACAATAATATGTACTCTCCACAAGTAAGTACAACCCCAATATAAATTTTATAGCAAAAAAAATACAAAATAATAAATTTTGATAAAATATATCTCACAAATATACCAAGTATCTAGTTCAAAAGTGATCTCACAACTTATAAATGATTACTTTACAACTTACTAATTTGGCAAGATAGAATGCTCACTTAATTTTGATAAAAATATTAAATAAATATCTTAAAGTGATCTTACTAAGATGTTTATGTTATTACAATTTGTAGATTAATAAAAATGATTTCAAAATAAATTCATAATTCTATTGCACAAATTAAATTTCAAATAAGGAATAATTTTAAGCTTAAGAGAAACTATAACTAGTATATATAATAGTAAGAAAGATTAACTTACTAAATTTCCTTTTAATTATTAAACAATGAAAATAGCAAGCTTTACTAAATTTAGTAAGATAAAATTTTTTAAAATAAAGGATATTAGTTGAAATAAAATGATAAGATAAATAAAATAATTTAATTTTTTTATAAATTTTTATTTTGATAAAGAAACTTGATTTATAATAGATATAGCATATACTCTAAAATTCAGCAATAATTTTATTTTAACCAAAATGAAGCTTTTAATTAATGTAACTAATCACAAAATACTTAAATAAAATTAGTATATGATAGATTTAAGTAAACAAGTAAGCTTTCAATTAAAAGGAGATAGCAAATATGAAAATAATTTCAGCACAATAAATTAATTTTGAAATGCTTAAAATATACTTCTAAAATAGATCTAAGAATAAATGATCTTTTAAATAAGACTAATGAAGAAATATTTCAAGAAACCAAAAGAAATTTGTAGGAAGATAAAAATTTCAACAAGTTGAAATAAATCCTACAAACTACAAGAGTTTTCACAAAAAAAATGATTGAAGAAACTTTGATGTGAAAACCTTAGACTTTGATGTCCAAAGACTAATCCACCAAAAAAATATAAATTTGAAAGAATAAATAAATGGTGAAAAAAGAATGAACAACTAAAAAGGGATTAAGATCAAGAAAACAAACTCAAGTAATTTGAGAAAGCATGCTTAGTTGAAGATGTTGAAGCTTCCAAACCAAGGATTTGATCTTGCAATATTTGGAGAACACTTGGAAGGAAAATCTAGGAAATTTTCTCTTAGCTTTTCCGTAGGGATTTTGAATTTGAATGAGGAATGCTTTCAAGAGAAAAGAGGGCAATTTATAAGCAAGAAGGTCATTTGAATTATTTCAAAAAATATATTATTCTAACATCATTTTATCATATAATAATTTAATATTCAATAAAAATATAATTTATATTAAATAAATATTAAATTAAAATAGCCAAAATTTAACTATTCAAAGTCAAAAAATAATCAAATATGGTTTTAATATATTCAAAGCATGTAGCATGCATTCATTATTAAAATCTAATGTTTGAAAAGTCATAAAAATGCAATTTTAATCAAACGGGTCATGTAACCTATCAAATTAAAAAAATCTAAGGAATCCATTGGAGATGAAATCATATATTCTTGATTATAAAATGACTTTGCTAAAATATAAATTTCCACATATTTTGTTCATTTTGAAATATGACATTTAAATATTATGATATAATTTATATATAATCATATATGTTAGTTATCATAACCTTAAAATTAAATCAAAATATTTAATTATATTAAGTATAATCTAATTACACTTAGTAATAATTTATTATCATTTATTATTTTCATTCAAATGTTATGTATGAAACATATAATTGAATGTTAATTAGATAGAGATTTATATAAATTAACCTCATTATCATTTTTTTAAAATAAATAAAAATAATATGTTAAGTTGTGAGCAAATTGATTCAATGAACTCATATGCATTTCTAAGATAGTTATAAATGCATATAACCTAAAATATTGTATCTTGAGCTTCACATTATCCATTTTGATCTTTCATTCTTCTTCTTGCAATTTCCTCAAACATATTGTGAGATGTATTGGATAATAGTAATTAATATATTTGAAACACATAAAACATACATTAGAACATCCAAGCATTAGTTATCATCAAAATTGATCGAACATGAGGCTCATTAAGCCAACACAAGATAGTTTAGGACCTTAAGATTGAGCTTAATAGTTTGATGCCCTTATTTTTGTGAGGTGTATCTGGATTGAATTAGATTATTTCTAATGACCGGTTTGCTTCTTCCTATGGTGTTGATCAAAGTGGTAGGACCCCACTACAATAATTGTTTCTATGATCTATTCTAAAGGGAGGTAGAATTGATGTCTAACAACTCTTTTATGGTGCCCAAAATTTCTTTTATTAGATCCGATGATTCTTACTCTTTCAATAGTGACACCAAAATTTTAGAATGGGGTATCTCTCAAGTTGGAATCCTTAAAGACATCAAGTCCATCGGATATTACTATTTTATGATCATTATGATTATCATTTTGAGAGTTGTCTTCTTTTGGGAATTAGGATTCAAATCATTTGAGTCATACTTATCTAGAATGGATAAGACATACTTCAAAATCCTTATTGATCTTATTCTTGGCTCTTGAAAGAACTTTTATGGCCTTTCTCCTTTGGTTGAATCAAATAGGTCAAACTAAGAAGTGGCTTCTTGCCCGCCACCTCCTCTCTCAACCGATGGTGAGGGTTGGAATTTTGCATTGCAGAAAGAGAACCATATCGGACCTTTGCTTGAATGTTGTTGAATTGAATTAACTTGATTTGATTGTCAAATTGGAACCCTCATTTAAAAAGTTTAGGTATGCTAAATGGGGTTAAAATATTGGAGAGATTTTAAATTTTGTTTTTTTGAGGAGAGACTTTAAATTTGATTTAAATTTAGAACCCATATTCAACAAATTTGGGTATGTTGAATGGGGTTCAAATGTTTTGGAGAGGCTCTTAATTGATGCTTTCATTGGCTCACATTTGAATTTGATTTTAAGTTTGGGACCCTCATTTAACAAATTTGGGTATGTTAAATGGAGGGTCGATTGACTTTATTTTGGATTTGATTTTGGAATCTTCACTTAGTAAATTTTGTATGCTAAATGAGATTCAAGTGCATGTTTGAAAATAATTTTTGAAAGCATTTTTATTATTTTTGATGATGTGTGTCAGTGTTTTATTTATTGAATTCGATTTGAAAATGGGATCGTTACTTATCAAATTTAGGTATGCTAAGTGAAGACCAATTGTATTTTGATTTGATTTTGAAAATGAGACCCTTACAACAAATTTGGTAAGGGCTCTTGTGTGTTTGTTTATTTTGTTTTGAAAAGAGAACTTCTAATTAACAAATGTGGTGTTAAATAAAGTTCAATTTATTTTAATTTTAAAAGGTGGGACTTTTGACAAATTTGGGTATGTCAAATGGAGTTCAAGTGTGTTTGATTTATTTGTGATTTTAAAAGGGTACTCTACTTAGCAAAATGTTAAGTAGAGTCCAATTAGATTTTGATTTTGAAAAGGAATTCTCATTTGACAAATTTTGGGTATGTCAAATGGAATTCAAATGTGTTTTAATTTTTAGTGATTTTGTGGGGACTTCCATTTAACAAATTTAGGTATGTTAAATGGAAATCAATTATATTTTTTTTTGATTTTCAAAGATGGGATATGTGTGTGATGTTGCTTTTGAAAAGAGAAATTCCAACTTAGCACATGTAGATTAAATGAAATTTCAATTTTATGTCACGATCTTGTTTGAAAATAAAATCTTCATTCAACAATCTTAGTGAAGGAGATTACTGTTTTAAAATATGTGATTTTGAAAAGGATTTTAAAACTATTTGATTTTAAATGTTGAAAAGAACCTCCATGTAAAAGTCATGGATATTGTTGAATGAAGTTTGGTTATCTTTAAATGTAGATCTTTTATCATTTGAATTTTAATTTGAAAAGTACTTTTTGAAAGTATATATAAATTTTGCAAAGGGTTTATTTTCTTAAGTATGAGATGGACCTTGCCTCACCAAGAGAATGGTAAAGAGGTTCTAAATTTAAGTCATCTCCTTTAGTTAATTATAATTTTTTTAACCTATTAGAGACTAATAGGGTTTTAAGACCTTCATGGAGTGAGGTCTTAAAACCTAAAGGATGTTAGCTAGCTCAACCTAAGGATGAAGGCTAAGTGCCAATGAAATGAAAGATAGTCTTAAACCCATATAAATACAAGTCCACTATCAATGTTTGGAGACAATAATTCACTAGAGATGGAGAGAGGAACCCTCCCTGGAGTCAAAATATGTGGTGTTCAATTTTGAGATGTGGGACACCATAGATCTTAGGGGTACTTATTGAAATGATCATATGATATTAAGGAAAGATGATCTCAAAAGATAGAAATCATCACCCTAATGGACCTAATCACTTAATAAGGACTAAGGCATGATGGTCTTCAATGTAGATCTTTCCCCTTTACATGGAAAAGTAAAGTAGGTTTATATTGGCATAGTAATTACATCCTAAGGGATGTGAATCACTTAAGAATACTTAAAAGTAACAATTAAAGTCTCCAAAGATTTCGGCTAGACTATCAAAGGATTAGTTGTATTGGAAAATCAAGTGGGAAAACTCAAGGAGAAGACCTATTATCAAAGCTAAATGAAATGAGTAGGGAATGCTCTTGCTACAAAGAAACCTAGTGAGCATTTCAACCTATCCTATAATTTTTTATAATTTTGAAATTAAAGAGAAGATCAATTTTGTTGAAGTTAACATTTCATTAGAAAGCTAGGACTTGTAATCCAATAATACAAGATTATGGAGATGCATAAGAGGTGTGGATTTATGATTGTAGCCTGAAAGAAACAACCACCTCAAATCATAAATCTATGGAGAATTAGCATAAGGCAAAGCGTGACCTAAATATAAGAAAAAAATGGCATATGGTTTAACTCTATAAGAAAAGATAAACCACCCGAGACTTACAACCACCAAGAGTGGCGCCAACTAACACCTCCTATGCTTTAAATCCATGAAGTCGGTATTTGCAAGATTAGTTAGGATTGTTTAATTAGAAAGAAAATAAAGTCATTAAACCCACTCCCTAAGAGACTAGATGAGTGGTATGACCATAAGACTTAGTCTAGTGCAAAATCTTTTCAAATTTTATTTATTTTGAAACTTCATTTTGAAAGGCTTTGGGATTTTGATGCCTACATGCATGATGAAATAAGGTTGTTGGCTAAATCAACAAGAAAGGTGTGTTTTCCAACATAAGGGATGCCCTCACAGGTCAAGCATTCCCCTATCATGATGGAAATCCCCTATTTTAAGAGTGAAATAATATGATATGTTGGCCATTTAACATTTAGCTAAGGGATTGCTAAATATTTAATTATTTTGATTTATGTCCTAGGCTTTATGTGAGGTTATGAATTTTTTAAAACTTTAGTTATGACTTATAGTTGGGTAGAAAGGTTAATTTTTTTTCTATGAGCCTAATCGCATTCCAGGCCACACATTCAAACATCAAACATATAATGAAACTAAGGAAAGCATACCATCTTAATTGCCCACTTTAAACACAACATCAAATAATTTATATAGCTAATGCAAAAGAATAACAGGTCAGTGCATTCAGGTGCTGTTGTACAACCCAAAAAAAAAGAGTAGCAGAGCTCTACCCTTATACAACCTGGTACATAAAAGAATAATTTGCAATTTACAAATGATAAATGCCATGAAGTGTCTTCATGTATCTTCCTCCTTCTGATTTGATTTGCTCCATTTTCAAAGGCATCACATGGCCTCCTACAAAGCCTTTCTAGCCAATGCTCATTATTATCCCCCATAACACTAATCATAATTCCTAATACAAATTATATTAAATAGAAAAAGTAAATCTAACACCAGTAAGATACAGACAAGTGTTAGCTAAACACACATACCCAAGCAGTTATACTTAATATTTGGACTTAGCATCCTGCACATGGTTAACCAAGCCCACCTGTCCTAACTTGGATTATGCTTAGGGGCTTAAGCAACCTGCAAAGCAAGCATTTATATTTATTTTTGAGCAAATCCTTAAATATAATCCCTGTAGAAAACATGATTAGGCTAATCACGACCTACCATCCAGTCTATGAAATATACACCCTAACTTATAGTCTAAAATAATACATCACAAAATAAAATATACATCACACCATGCACCGTCTTAACATAAGGCTAGAAGTAGTGACTTAGTCTAATGTGTGTATTTGTGTGGTACATCCTAACTAGCTTTACAGTTAAGATTTTCTAAGTGTTGAAAGATTCAACTTAAAGGGTGGTTCCACTTCAAGTGCTTTAATTGATTGCAAGTTTTAATTTATGTTTTGTTTTGTTTCATATGACCTACATAATAAGTGTTGTAAAGAGAAGAAAAGAGGTTTCCTCTTTCATCCCTACCTTAAACCACTTTCTAAAGCATGTTAATTTGATTTAGTTCTCTATAGTGAATGGCTTATTACACATTTTAGATTAATCCTAAGTTTATGTTCTCTTTAAATAATTCTATTCAATGTGAAAGGCTTCTTAAGATTAATCTAATTGAAATACTATCACATGACACATGCTAAATCATTCCTTTCCATCACATGTAACATGCATGATTAAGTCTTAAGTATACTTACACATTCAATATGTTTTAGCACACTTGAATGATGGATGTGAGTATGTACATTTGAAGCTTTATATTTCCCTCTAATTGAATTATTTTATCATATTAATTTAAGGCTCTATCTAAATTCTTATGCAAAGATACATAGGGATGAAATTAAATACTTATCATTATTAACCGGAAGTGAGGTAATCAAATGAACTCCTTGCAAGCTAAAGCCTCATATTCTGGATGTCTAGACTATATACCATTACATTCAAACCATATGTAAATTTACATGCATGAACATAAGAAAGAGAGCTCCAAATCACATGATCAATTAATTCAATCACTTGAACAATTGCAAATGCATGTATTTTTAATAAAAAGGAAGGATTACCATTTTATAATTAAATACACAAATGTATGTATAAAAGACATAAGCAAGTACATGCCTTTGTTAAACTAGGGAAGTGAGGTAATCAAATGACCTCCAGGCTAGCTAAGTCCTCATTCCTAGGATGTCCGACTATATACAGCTTTTCTTAGATACATACACAGGTATTCATAATTTGGAAAATTAAAAAAATGCAAAAAAAGATATTTAATTTGATTGAATCATTTATTTATATGAATTAAAGCCTCATCCAAATTCTAGTATTAAAATACATAAGAATGAAATCAAATGGAGTACATTCCGTTGTTAAACTAGGGAAGTGAGGTAATCAAATGACCTCCTTAACTAAAGCCTCATATTCCTGGATGTCTAGACTATATACCCATTAAAGTTCTCACTCACATAAATCAATACATGAATAAAAGGAAAGGAGCTTCACTTCATACATTTAAGCTATAATCACATACATCTCCTATGTATTTATAACTAGCATTCATAGCATATATAACCATTCATTTATAAGCTTTGGAAAATACATTTGGATTTAATAGTGATAATAGCCACACATATTATAAAATAAATCAACACATGCAAGTTTGACATAAAAGAAAACCATTTGATTTAATTAATTTTGAAAAGATGAATGTATGATTTCAAATGACATACAACATTTAACATGATTAGAAAGGAATGAATAAGCATAAACATGTGATTTTATTCAATTAAATTAATTCCTAAGGATAATGAAATTAAATAAAAGCATTTAAAGAAAACCAAGGCTTTTTAATTATCACTTTCAATTTCATATTTGATTTGGTTTGAAGAAATGAGGGAAATTTGATCCCATTCCCATTTTTTTGATTTAATTTGGTTTAATGAAAAGTAATTAAGTTGATTTTATGGGTTAATAAGGTTGTACTATGCATTAAATTCATTTAATTTAATTAACCAAGTAATTATGAGCCAACATAATATGTAGATACATTGGATATTAAATTAGCAATGAACCTAAGAAATGAAAGCTAATGCAATTGGCTCATAATTAGTGATTAATTTAAGTTAAACTTAATTAAGTACTTTCATGGTTTTCCCACACATGTGGTTAACCATAATTTCCTTAAATGTCTTTAAGTTATTCAACACATAAAGATCTAAATGAATTGATTAATTAAGATTCCATGTGATTATAGTTTCAAATTGATTAATTAAGCAATTTAATTAATGAATTAAACCATCAATTAATCCCAAATTAATTAATTTCCATTCAAGTGAAATGGACTTAGAGAAAAGATTGAGAAAGAGGTCCCAATCTCATTCCCCAAGCCCATTCACTATTTTACAATGATTAAGAGCTTAATTAATAATTTCCTTATTTAGAATAAATTATTTTTTCTAATTAAGTAATTAAGGTTAAGACCAATTTCTAATTAACCAAGCAATAAATCACAAGAAAATTATGAGAGGTAGGTCATCCCATTAATCAACCTCAAAAAGTTTGGGAATAATTACTTATGTAATTATAGAGTAATTAGCTAATTAAGTTTATCATTTAACCCAAATTAAGCTTTAATTACTATTCAAAATTAATTGGGATCAATTTTAATTGACTATCATCTGAAATACCATCAAAAGAAATGTTTACTTGAATTTTATGATTTTTTTATGATTTTTTATAATTTTCCAAAGTTTAAGATGATTAAATGATTTTTCATGATTTTTATAAAGTCCATAAATTTATTTTAACTATTTGAACTGATGCAATATCTCCCAAACAAGAAATCCTTTTGACTTGAAATTTTATGGTAAGTAGATTTTAAGTTTAGTTTTAATCTCTAAAATTTCAAATCAATTTGATGTTTTTAGTTTAATTAATGAAATTTAATTTTCATAAAACTAAATTAAGCTTGAAATATTCAATAAAATTTGGGATTTTAGATTCATTGGATTCTCAAAAGATAAATCTGATGAGCCTTTATTTAAAATTTTTAGTTAAGTATTTTATTTTTTATGAATTTTTGAAGTTTTAGGTGTTTTTAAATAAGTTTTAAAAAGTAGAAAATTTTTACTTAACCCATCACTCAAGCAAAGACCGACGTGGCGGTGCCATGTGGCATCATGTGATTAGCTGGTGCAGTGTTGTGTCAACAGATGAGTAAGAATGTGGACAAGGATGCATGGATCGGATTCGACCATCCAATCATTGATGATCGGTCGATCGATATGTGATCATGATCGAGCCACATGATCCACCGATGATCCACATGCGAAGCCATCTATCTCCATGAGGAGATGACGTAGCATGATCAATGGATGAAGTAGATGGAACACTATTCTGGGCAAGATTTTTGTGATTCTTGTGAAAATATTGAACAAAAAATATCATTTTAAGCTCTATTTTTTGGCATTCTTCACTAATAAATTAATCAAAATGAATGGAGATGATAAAAAATAGAATAAATGCAAGGGTAATCTAAAAGAAATTCCTTAAATTGAGCAAAAATTGTCACAAATAAAAGAATCTAAGGCAGACTACGGTTCTTGAAAATTACCTCACTGAGGATAATTTTTGGCAGTGGTAATGATCCAAATGTGCTCTTGAGGGCAAGAAGAAGTTTTAGAATGGGTATGGGCTCTTACTTCAATTAGAATAATATATCCACTAATGGTCACCACTTCCTCGTAAAAATCCACTTGATTTTGATGGCTTTTGCTCAAAACCAAGTGAATGGTCGGTTGATTTGGGAGCTCAGAGAGAGTGAAATGAGTGTGTGGAAGATTTTTGCCCCTATTTTCTAAAATGGCCAAAAATCACCTCATTCATGGTTTTTGGCTCCAAGTGTGTCCTTGGCTTGGGGTGGTTGGGATTCTCAGGTGAGACTTAATTTGGTTGGCGGCATGGGAAGTTGCTATGAAGGACAAGTGGGTGTCCTAGTAAAGGGAAGTGGAGATCCTTCATGCCAAGTGTTGATGGGGAGGGGAGGTGATTTCACCTCTATGAGTCATGACTGACCCAACCACCTCTTGGGTTTGGATAGTGTCCTTGGAGCCTAGGTGGGCCAATGGATGAGTACCAAGTGGTGGAAGAGAAATGACCATTTACATAAGTGTTTTGTCTTATGTGATACCCTTAACCAAGGTAGAGTGGTCATTTGGCATTAAATTTGATTTAGACAAAATGAGTCAAAAGTGAGTTGGAAAATTTCATGTCATTTGGAGTTTATTTGTTATATTTGGCTCAATTTGACCCATTTGGGTCAAATTGGATCAAAATTAGGTTGACCAATTGGTAAAATTGGGTCAAACCAAAGGGTTAGTCAAGTTCATATGACTATTTGGAGAGGATTGTATGCTTGGTTTGATTTAATTTGGATTTAATTTGGTTTTAGTCTAATTTGACCCTTTATGTTAATTTGGGTCAACTTGGGTCAAGATGGCTAATTGGGCTAGGTTTGGCTCAATTTAAGGTCAAGTCATGTTTAAATGTTGATTTTGGGTTGATTTGAATCATTGGTTTCAATGGATTTGGCTTAGGTTAATTTGGCTAGTTTGGGTTCATATAAAAGGGTTGACTTGGTCAATGGCTAGTTGAATTGGTTTGACCCAATTTATATCAATTGATCATCCTAGGGTGATCAACATTCATGAAATCAAGTTTGGAATAGCTTAATTCACTTAAACTTAGATTGAATTGTATTTTGGTTCATGTAGGTCAAATTGGCCACTTTGGGTCAAGTGAACCAATTAGATTTAGTTGGCTTGATTTTGGGTTGAGTTTGATTTAGTTGAGTTTATATATAGATTTGAGATTGATATATAAATTCAATTGCAATTGGTTTGGATTTAAATGAGTTTTGATTCATTTGAATATTTTAAGTAAAATGGGCTAGCTTGGTTTGACTTGGGTTGATTTTTTGACTAGATGATTATATGTTTCATTTATATTTGGATAATGATGATTGAAGGAATGATTGATTCAAGAGAAAATCCATTGGCTTGATTTAGATTTTTGGCCAAGTTCAAGGAAATGGACTAAAGGGTTTAAATTAAGTTTTGATTTGATTTTGGATTTATTTTGGCTATTTGAAATTATATTTCATTTAGAAGATAATTGAAAGTATAATTGATTTATAAAAAAAATGCAATTGAGTTTGGATTGAATTGGATGGAAATTTGGCTAAGTTCATGAAGGTTGATTAAAGGGCTTGGGAAGGATTTCAAGTTTGGATTTGATCTTGGGGTTCAATCATTTGGAATTGAGTTTGGACTTGGATTTGGATTTGAAATTGAGTTTGAGGTTTGGTTGGAAATTTGGATTTGAATTGAATTTAAGGTGTACATAGATTAGGTTTAGGCTATAGGGTAGGTGATTTTTCTAAGTCCCTAAGGCATGGCATAATCCTATGATTAACTCTTCTAAGTCTCTAGGTTAGGTTAAGTGTTCACCTAATCTCTAGAAGTGTCTTATGACTAAGGAAAAAACCTTAGGGTCTAGAAGGTTCCTAGGTCTAAGAAGAGAAGGTTGAGAACTCACCCAAAGGTGAGGTCAATAGTGTGTTACTTGGTGGTTTAGTGATCTTTTGGTGTTGAAAAAAGAAGCATGAAACCTCTAAAACTCAAACTAAAAACAAACCTAAACCTAAACCCTAAACCCCACCTAAACCCTAAACCCTAAACCTTAAACACTAAACCCTAAACCATAAAACCCTAAAACCCTAAACCCTAAACACTAAAACCTAAACCTTAAACCCAAAACCCTAAACCCTAAATCCTAAACCCTAAACCCCAAACTCTAAACCCTAAACCCTAAACCTAAAATAAAATAAACCTAAAATAAACTAAAAAATAAAAACTAAATTAAACTGAAAAAATAAAAACCTAAACCTAAACCCACCCGCCACGTGAACCCTTGACCTCATGCTCTGGGATTCCCCTTTTCCCTCTCATTTTCTGCTTTCTGGCTACTTTTTGATGGTTGTTGGCATGATTCTCATTGGATTCCTTTTGGAATCAATGACCACTAGCCGCTTTCATGTTTTACTTGGAGTGATGCCATTCTTTGGTGTCTTCCCTGATTTGTGGAAACTCATGGATCCAATGGATCCTACTAGGGCATCAACTTCCTTGGCCTTGGCTACTTCAAAATCATTCAAAGACATCCTCACTCGTAAAGATAGTTGTTCGTGAGTCCCTAAAACTTGTTTTGACTTCTTTGAGGCATGAATTATGTGCTGACTTGTGGAAAAGCTTGTTAAGCCATTTGAATTCACTTTGGTTGGAAAGTTTACTTTGTAGCAATCTAGAAAACATTCTCTTTCTTTCATAGTCCAAACTTTTGGGTGCTTTTACGATTGGTTTAACTGATCCCCTACACATTTTGATTCAGTTAATGAATGATTTGGATTACTATATTTTTGCTTGTCGCTTCTTATTTTGTTTTCAATTTCCAAAATGGACTCCACTATTTGATATTAGGGAAGATTCCCCAATCATTTTGGTTTAGATTTCTCTTCCCAATATGCAAATTCATTTCATTAATCATCAATTCCTCTGTGCAATGGGTGCTTTATTTGTAATTATTGCAAATTGATTAGTCAACAACTGCCCTTCTATGGCTAGAATCATTGAATTGAACATTACCAAGAAACACTACTAAGAAATCTGATTGGGATCTAAAAATTATGGATATATGCAAAATGTTGATTTTGAAAATTTCTCTGTCTTTTGTTCTCATTGTAAAATCCACTGGCATGATAATTTTGAATGTTCACCCTCACTCACCTAAAATTCTTGTTAAGGAAACTATTGTTCTAACCCTAGGCCAACCACTATTATATATCAAAAAGTTAATTCAAAAAAAAGATTCATTGAAAGTTCCTAATAAGGCTATTTTACCTCTTATTTTGTTTATGCAATTGAAGGTTTCTATTGTGCAAAACTAATAATTTCTCTAAACTTTTGGATGATGATTCTTTTCCTTTGAGTTGATCCATCATTATCGCTTTTGATTGAAAAAATGAAGCTTTAATTTAACATATTAATGAGGATATCAATGTTATGCATCATTCAAATTCAATGGAGAATATGGCTTTGGTTTCTCATGATATTCGTTTGAAAACCGACTTTACTTTAGTTTAGGATGATTTAAATTCTCCAAAAGATTTGGTTTTGTCTAATAATCAGTATTGAAGAAGGGTTGGATGTTCACACTTGCCTTCTTAATAAATTAGTTTATCGCTTGCTATACCTAATGCTCATTTCTTTTTATAAATTCTAATGGCTTGGAAGAAGGAGAACTCACTTCTATACGAGACTTCCCCTAAATCTAATGTTGTTGAATCCTTCTGATGATGATTCTATGGGAAAAGAAAATGGTTTCCAAACTTATCATGCTAAAAAGAAAAAAAATGTTAAAACTTCCTCCCAAATTGTCCAAAACACTAGATCTGATGCCCCTCCCTCCTCTCTTAATTAACCTTTTCTTAACCCCTTTTTTATTTCCTTATGTTTAATTTTCTTATTTGGAATGGAGATTAGTGCCCTCTATATTTGTAATCATATTAGAAACCTTTGTCATATTCATAATATTTTTTTACTTATTATTTTGGAGGCTCTTATTCATGCAAACAAAATTAACCATGTTTCTAGAATGATTGGCTTCAATAAAATTTTCTCTAATTTTAGTAATAAAATTTGGTGTTTTTAGAATAATTTTGTGGAGGTTTCTATTCTTAATGATTTTAAACAAGTTTTCAATGCTCAAATATCTTATGGTGACTATGTTTTGGGCTCTTTTATCTATGCATCTTGTAATAGATTTGGTAGAAATCTTCTTTGGGAAAAAAATTTGAGGAATTTTGCTACCTTTGTCAATAAACCTTGGTTTGTTGGTGGGGATTTGAACACTATTTTATTATCTTGAATGAAGTGGTTGCTCTCCTAATATTCATTCCATGGAAGAATTTTCCATTATGATCCTTGATTGCAATTTGATTGATATTGGCTTTTAAGGGTTCAAATTTTACTTGGCAAAACTCTAGACTTTGGCAAAGGTTAGATTCTTTTTTAATTCTCATTGAATTACTCACTATTACTTATCAATCATTTAAGTAGAACCTTATCAAATCATGCTTCTTTTGGTTTCTATTAAAGATAACTCTAATAGATTAAGAAAATTTCTCTCATTTTAGATTTAGAACATGTGGATATTGATATTGATTTCTTTAATGTTGTGCTAACAATTTGAAAGCTACACATCCGACAATTCAATTATGGGGATGAATAGATTTTGGTTTAAGCTTAAAACTTTTGGGTTGGTGGAACATGCATTATTTTAAAACTTTTGTTAATATCAAAGAAATGAAAAATTGATTTGTGATCTTGGATGTCTACTAAAGATTAAGGACATGAAGGTGAAAGATAAACTTTTAATTTTCAAAATACAAAAGAGTCTTATGTTAATGCTTTTAAACATATTGATTTTGCATAAATACTTTAAATATTTCATGCTTGAAGTTAATAAATAAATATTCAAAAAAATAAAAACAAAATGGAAAGGATTAAAGTTCTTAATAACATAGATTATTTCTGGTATTTCACTACCATTTATTTTAAAAATGAGGATTATTAAAAATGATTTTGGTTGATATTTTAAAAGATTTAATATATTTTCTAGCACTTATATTGTTAAGAAAGATAACTAGGAGTGATTATAGACCTATTAGTTTTGCACCTTCAATAAGTGATTTCCAAAATTTTAACCAAAAGTTTTACTTCATAGGATTATCTCTAAAATTTGTTAAACGTAGATCTATTTCTAATAATATTCTATTTTCTCAAGAATTAATTCATGATTAAGATGCTAAGATTAGGTGGTATCATTCTTCAAATTAGATATTACCAAAGCTTTTAACAATATCTCTTGGGATTCCCTTATCCATATTCTAATTTATTTGGGTCTTGATAAATTTATCTTTCTTATTAAAAATTGTAATAATGCTGCTTTTCTATTTTGCTTAATGGAAGCATTAGGCTTCTTTCCTTCTTCCCATGGCCTAAGACAAGGGGATCCTCTATCTCCTGCTCTATTTATTATTGTTATTGTGTACTTATCTAAAAGCATCAATGATCTATTCTTAAATAATCCTAGTATGTATTACAAAACTCTTCTCATTTTAGATTTTAGATGATTTCATTATTTTCTACAATGCTTCTATTCATCATATATCAAGAATCTCAATATTTTTTAAATAAACTTGGTAGATAAAGTGGTCTATCTATCAATGATAACAAAAGTTATTTTATTATTCTTCAAACATCTCCAAATAAGAAAAATCAAATCGCATATCACAAACTTTAAACATCAACACCTTCCTCTTAAGTACTTGGGTGCTCCTCTTTTTAAAGGTCTTAAATGATCCCATCTTTCTGATGAGTTAATTAAAAAACATTTAAATAAAATTTATGTTTTGGAATTTCATTTACTTTCCTTTGGTGGTAGGCTCACTATTCTTAAAAGCACTCTCAATTCAATGCCTCTTTATTTGATTCAAACTATTATCCCCATTAATGCTAGTCTTATCAAAATTGAACACTTGCTTAATAAATTTTTTTGGGATCCAATAATTCTACTAAAAAAATTCATTGGACTTTCTGGCATAAATGTTGTGGTCCCTTGGGTGAAGGTGGTCTCAATTGCAAACTGATTCTTGAAGCTATTACTACCTTCTCTCATAAGCTTTGGTGGAATTTTAGAAAGAATGATAGCCTCTGGGCTAATTTTATGATGAAAAAATATTGCTAAGGTAAACACCCAATTATCTATGCTTATAAACTTGGTGACTCTCCGCTTAAAAGGGTTGCTAAACCCTTAATACATTGGGGTATTCATTTGGGTTCATCTTTCTTTTGGCAAGACAATATGATTGGTGGCTCTATTGACTCCCTTTATCTACTCACTCTACTGCAACTATCAAAGTTAACTCTTTCTAGCATAATAACACTTAGAATGAAAACAAACTTGAGATTTATATCCATATTTCTCTTTTAGATAACTTTAGAAATATCCCTATTTTCTCTAACAAACCTAATCAAATTCTCTTTAAGCTTTCTTACAATGGTGATTTTGTTCTTAAAGTTTTGGAATTTTATTAGAGATAAGAAAACTCTAATGTTTTCATTAAACTTTGGAACAATATCATTCCCATTTCTTATTCTTTTAGCTTGGAGATTTTGAATAACTTTATTCTGAGACTCTTTGCTCTAGAATAAAGGGTTATATTTTCCTTCAAAGTGCTATTATTTCATATTGAAAATGTTAATCATATTTTTGTCAACGGTGCTATTGCTTCTAAATTATCTTTATGGTATGATGATTTATTTAATACCAACTACTTTCATGGCTATCTTTCCATATATCAACTTCTTGAAGTCTGTTTCCAAAATACTGTGAAAGGTCATATCAAAGTTCTAGTTGCTATTACCCTTATCTGGTTTATCCAGATGTACAGAAATGATGCTAAATATCATAAAATTCCTATGAGCCATAAAAGGATCCTGGCTAGAACCAAATAAAAAATTCTTGCTCTACTTAATGCTAATCTTATTAGTAACATTCAGTTTAGAGTTGTGGCTAAAAAATTGGGTATCATTCTGCCTGATGTCGACTCTTATAAAAGAGTTAGGATTATCCATTGGATCAAAACCAAAGAAAATTTGATTAAAGTGAATACTGATGGTTCTGTTGCTTCCAATAAATATGGCTGTGGTGGTATTCTTAGGGATTCTAAAGGTATTATCATTTGTATTTTTGCATATCCTCTCAAAGCCTATTCTATTATCTATGTTGAGCTTATGGTTGTCAATAAAGCTATTGAAATTTTTTTGAATAAAGGTTTCCTTAACATCTGGATTGAAGTTGATGCACTCTTGCTTCTTGAGATGCTAAACTTTAATAGGATAAGAAATCTTGATTTATTTTATCCTTCAATCATGCTAAAAATCTTCTTTCTCAAGTTCATTATAAAATTTCACATATCCTTCATGACGGTAATGCTTTTGCTAATTTCTTGGCTACTTTAGGTGCCAACTTAACTAATTTCACATTATTTGACAATCAAAATTTTCTTAAACTTTTAAGAGATTTGGTCAATATGAATAACACTAGATTACCTTATCTCATATTATAATTTTCTTGGCTTGGTTTTTTTTGTTGGTTTT
Organism: Cymbidium sinense; assembly: GCA_021442155.1. NCBI lineage: Eukaryota > Viridiplantae > Streptophyta > Magnoliopsida > Asparagales > Orchidaceae > Cymbidium > Cymbidium sinense. The sequence continues at coordinate 31,610 of JAKCPB010000797.1, read as the reverse complement.
TGATGAGCCATTGCTTTTGGTTCCTTTTATTAAACCCTCTTTGGGTTATGGATTTGCATTTTTTCACCTTTTTGTGTTTTGTTGAGCTCTTGTGGGTTTGGTGGTTCTTATTTTTTTCAGTGGTGTTTTGGTTTTTTCGGTCGCTATTTTCCTAAATTGTAATTGTTGATTGGTTATTTTTTGTGACCTTCATTTGGGTGGTAGCTTTGCTGCTATTTTCTACATGGGGTTTGTCATTTCTCTAGGATGGTTGCTTCCTTAATTGAGCTAGATATTCTATTATGGTTCATGGGTGGTTGGTCTAGCTGTGTAGGTTGTTTATCCAATTATGTTGGTGGATGAGGGCTATTGGTGGTCTAATTTTGGATTGGATTTGGAAGGTGGAGGTTATTTGTTGACTATTATTTCTTTTTTGTGGATTGGGTTTTGGTGGTCAATTTTGGTTTGGGTTTGTTTCTTTGGTTGTGGTTTCACCTCTTCCTATAATGGTCTTCCTCTCTTGGTTGTAGTCTTTGTTTTGTTGTTATTTTGGGTTGATGGTTGTTAGTGGTTGTATTTTGTTTGCTTTGGGATCCGGTGACTTGGTTTGGTGTATTGGTGCCTAACTTGGGTGGTTATGATGCTTGCACTCATTGATATTTCTCCAACTTTTTCTATTTTTGGTGGTGTTCCTATTGTATTGTCTAATGGATGGCTTTTATTCTAGTCTTCGCTCCATTTTATTTTTTTGGCTATTCACCTCAGGATTAGAATTTTTCTACTTTGGTTGGGTTTGGTGGATGCTATTTTGTTTCTTTACCCTTTCCTAGTCTGGTGGTTTTGGCATGATGGATGTTGTTTGTCTTTTCACCGATTTGATTTTTTTGCTAGTGGGTTGGTGGGAGGCTATGTTATTGGTTGGCTATTTGGTTGGATGGGTGGTTATTTTAGCCTATCATTCATTCTTTTGGTGACATGTTGGTTGGCTATCGCTATGGTTCTCCTCTCTCTGGCGCATCTTTCCCTTTTCTATTTTGGGTGATGCTGCGCCTTTATTGCTTATGGAAGACATGAGCTCTTGTGTTTTTTCTTTTTAGTCTTGGTTTTTTTTTCTTTTGGTTTGTATTGTTAAGGTCATGATGCTTGCTCCCTTTGATGTTGCTATTCCTCTTTGGTGGTGGCTTTGGTGGTGTTCCTATTGCATTGCTACTATCCTTGATGGTTGGTTGATTTTCTGCTTTATTAGGCTTATTTATTTTGGTGGCTTTGTGGTTAGCCATTATGTCTACTGCTTGGAAGAGTTTGTAGTTTTTGGATGATGGACTGGATGATGGGCTACAAGAGGTGGCAATGATGGCCTTAATGTTTCCCTCTCTATCTTGTTTTGGCTGGTAGCACTATATGTAATTATAACCCTTCTTCGGAAGTTTGGATGCTTACATATAGTGTTGCTCCTTGAGATGATTGTAACTAAGCCCGAGCCTTTTCTTTACTTTGCTCCTTTTCTTTGCTCATACTCTTTGTGCTTGCTTAATTGCACTCATCCTTTCATTAGTTTGCTGCAGGTTTTTTTTATAGGTTGGGAGAATCTTATAGGTGGATCTTGCTAGAATCAAAAGGACCTAGTGGATGTTGTTATTGCATACATGGATTTATTGTTGTTGATGATTTGGTTTTGCTTTTGTTTTTTTCTTTATTATTGTAATAGTTAGGGGTTTATTCTTTAGGACTTATTGTAGTTCTTTGAGCATTACTTTAGAGATTTACCCTCTCTACATTATTGTGATTTTTCTTTGTGCTTGTAAAATTCCCATAATTTCCATAAAAATAAACCCTAAGAATGGGTAGAACCTGACCAGAACATCACCATCAGCAATCTAGATCTGGTGGAGGCAATCGAGGCCGATTATCAAAGGTGGTGGGGATCTAGAGGTACCGGTGGATATGGAGGTCGGGGTGAGCAAAGGGTGGTATGGAGGTGGCGTGAGTAACTGGTGGTGAGGAGAGATCCGGGATATGATGGTGTATCCCACAACTCCAGAGGCTATGGTGGTTATGATGGAAATTTGAAAAACTAAAGAACGACTGATTCCATTAGCTACATATGGAACAATGTCTTTACAGTAGAGACGGTTCTAGTTATCTATGGTTTTTTATTTGCTCTATGAGTGCTCATTTTTATCTATGTCATCGCTTGTCTTAGAAAACTTGGGGTGTTACTTGGTTGATAAAATGGAAAAGAAGAAATATTGAATCTGAATTTAATCTATGTTAAAAAAGACCAAAAATCTTAAACCCTAAACTAAAACCTGAACACTAGACCTTAAACCTAAACCCTAAACCCTATACCTAAACCTTAAAAAAAATAAAAAAAAATAAAAAAAAAACCTAGACCCTCAACTAACCCTAAACCTTAAAAAGCTAAAAACCAAAACCTTAAAAAAGCTAAAAACCTAAACCTAAACTAAATAAAAAACCTAAAAAACAAAATAAATAAAAACCTAAACCAAAATAAAATAAGATAAATTAAAAAAAATCTAAACTAAAACCTAAACCTAAACCTAAACCTAAACCTAAAAGAAAATAAAATATAAAATAAAACTAAACTAAAAAATAAATAAAACCTAAATTAAACTAAAAAAAAATAAAAAACATAAAAAAACTAAATAAAACCTAAACCTAAAATATAAACCTAAAAATAAAACATAAAAAAATAAATAAAACAAAACCTAAACCCTAAAAAAAAAACCTAAACCAAAATAAAAATAAAATAAACCTAAACCTAAACTAAAATAAACAAACTAAATAAATAAAACTTAAACCTAAACCTAAACCTAAAATAAACTACCTAAACCAAAACCTAAACTAAATAAAATAAACTAAAATAAATAAATAAACCTAAACCTAAACTAAATAAAACCTAAAATAAACCTAAAACCTAAAACCTCCTAAAATAAATAACATAAAAATAAAATAAAACTAAACTAAAATAAACCTAAATATAAAAATAAACTAAAATAAAACTAAACTAAAATAAATAAACCTAAAATAAATAAAATAAAATAAAATAAAAAATAAATAAAATATAGTAAATAACCTAAACCTACCACTAATATTAAAACAAAAAATAAAAAATTTAAAACATAAAACCCTAACCCTATACCAACAACTAAACCTAAACCTAAACTAAAATACCCTAAACCATAACTAAACTAACCTAAACCCATACCTAAAACCTACAACCTAAACCCTAAACCTTGATCCTAAATCTAAACTTAAATCATAAACCCTAAAAAAGCTAAAACCTAAACTATATTAAATAAAATATAAAAATAAAATAAATAATAAAAACCTAATCCTAAATAGAATAATAAAATAAAATAAAGTAAAAAACCAAAACTAAAACATAAGCCTAAACCCAAACCTAAACTAAAACCTAAACCTAAACCTAAACCTAAACCTAAACTAAAACCTAAACCAAAACCCAAACCTAAACTAAAACCTAAACCTAAACCTTTAATAAAGTAAAATAAAAATTAAAAATAAAATTAAAATAATAAATAAAATAAATAAAACCTAAATTAAACTCAAAAAATAAAATAAACCTAAGAATAAAAACATAAATATAAAATAAATGTAAAATAAAAATAAACCAAAAAACAGATAAAATAAAAAACTAAAAAAAACCTAAACCTAAAGAATAAACCTAAAAAATAGTAAAATCTAAACCCTAAACAAAAAAAAAAGCCTAAAATAAAAAATAAAATGAACAAAATAAAATAAACCTAAACCAATCTAAAGTAAACTAAACTAAAATAAATAAAACCTAAACTAAACCTAACTAAAATAAAAAATAAATAAATAAAATAAATAAACTAAAAAATAAACCTAAACCTAAATTAAAAAATAATACCTAAAATAAACCTAAAAAAAAAAAAAACCAAACCTAAACCTAAATAAAATATAAACTAAACATAAAAAATAAAATAAAATAAAACTAAACTAAGAAATAAACATAAACCTAACCTAAACCTAAACCTAAAAAAAAAACTAAAATAAAAAACCAAACATAAAATAAAATAAAAACTAAACATAAAATAAAAAAATAAACCTAAAATAAAATAAAATAGAAACTAAAAAAAAACATAAACCTAAAGAACAAACCTAAAAATAAATAGAAAAACAAAACCTAAACCCTAAACTAAAAAAAAAACCTAAGCCTAAAATGAAAATAAAATAAACCTAAACCTAAACTAAAAGAAACTAAACTAAAATAAATAAAACTTAAACCTAAACCTAAATCTTAAACCAAAAAAAAAAAAAAAATAAACTAAAATTAAACCTAAACCTAAACTAAAAATTATAACCTAAAAATAAACCCAAAATAAAAACCTAAAACCTAAAAAAATAAAATAGAAACCTAGACCTAAACCTAAAAAAATAAAAATATAACCTAAAATAAAAATAAATAAAATAAAAAACTAAACTAATAAACATAAACCTAAACTAAACTTAAACCAAAAATAAACTAAAATAAAAAAACCAAAACTAAAATTAAAAAACTAAAATAAACAAACTAAATAAAAATAAAAAATAAAATAAATAAACTAAAATAAAAAAACTAAATAAACAAAATAAACTAAACTATAAACTTTTTTTATAAAAAAAAACTCTAAACTTAAACCCTAAACCCTAAAACTAACCCAAACCCATAATAAAACCTAAACCCTAAACTAAAAATAAACTAAATAAACCTAAGACAATAAAACCCTAAACTTAAAAAAACCTAAACCCTAAACCCTAAACTAAAACCTAAACTAAACCTAAATCATAAGAACTAAACCATCAACCCTAAATAAACCCTAAAACTTCCCTAACTAAAGAAACCCTAAACCCTAAACCTAAACTAAACCCTAAAGTTTAAACATAAACCCTAAACCTAAACCCTAAACTATAAACCCTAAACCATACCTAAAACCTAAATTAAACCTAAACCCCCCTAAATCTTAAAGCCTAAACTAAAGCTAAACCCTAAGAACCTAAACCCCATAAACCTAAACCTAAAGTAAATATATAAATTAAAATAAACTTAAATCCTAAACCTTAAACCTAACTCGAATGGGGACAACTGATGTCAGAACATCAAACAGTCTAGATCGGCGGTGGCAGGCACTATCATCGCATAGTGGTGGGGATCCAGAGTTATGGATATGGAGGTGGCGAGTGGTGGTGGTTATGGATGTGGGAGGAGCGAAAAATTGGTGGAGAAGAGATATATGATGGTGGATCACGCTACTCGAGATGCATGGGTGGTTCTGATGGAAACTAGAAAAATAAAAGAGTGGCTGATCTGATCTGCTGCTTATGGAACTATGTGTTTACAACAGAGACAACACTAGTTATCCAGGGTTTTTGATTTATTCTATGCAAGCTCATTTTTTATCTTTGTCGTCGCATGTGTCTTAGAAAACTTGGTGTGTTACTTGGTTGATGAAATCGAAATGAAAAAATTTTGAATTTGAATTTGTTCTCTGTTCAATAAAAGCAATAAACCCTAAACCCTAAACTAAAATTTGAACCCTAAACCTAAAACCCAAACCCTAAATATTAAACCCTAAACCCTAAACCCTAAACCCTAAACCCTAAACACTAAAACCTAAACCCTAAGCCCGAAACCCTAAAACCTTAAACCCTAAACCCTACAACCTTAAACTTTAAACCATAAACCGTAAACCTGAAACCCTAAACCCTAATCCCTAAAAACCTAAAAATCTAAACCTAAACTAAATAAACCCAAAAAATAAAAAATAAAAAAAATAAACTTAAATAAAATAAATAAAATAAAATAAAATAAAAACATTATTAAAAATTAAAAATAAAAATAAAAAAGGACCTAAATAAAAATAAAATATAAAATATACAAACATAATTAAAAAAAATAGACTAAATAAACTTCAACATACTAGTTTACTTAATTTTTTTTAAAAAAACCTAAAACTAACCCTAAACCCTAAACCCTAAACCTACAAACCTAAACCCTAAGCTAACCATAAACCCTAAACCATAAACCTTGAAAACCCTAAACCCTAATTCAAAAACACTAAACCCTAAACCCTAAACCCTAACCCTAAACCTAAACCTTAAACCCTAAACACTAAAACCTTAAACACTAAAACCCAAAACCCAAAACCCAAAACCCTAAACCCTAAAACTTGAACCCTAAACCCTAAATGAGACTCTTGAAATGGTTACCTCTTTTTGATGTCAAAGAGGAATCCCCTATTGTTCCTTTATGGCTAGCCTTTCCAGACATGAGGATTCATTATGGTACCCATCAAGTCCTATTTGCTAGCTCTCTTTGGTAGGTCCCCTTCAAATTGATACCACCATGAGATGGCCATCATTGTATCTTGGTGAGATTGATATTACCAAAAAAGTATCCTAAAGAAGTTTGGATCAAAAAAATTGGGTATAATCAAAAGTGGAATTTGAAAATTTCCTATTTTGCACAGTAAGATCCATGGTCATGATCACTCTAAAATGCTTTGTGTTACACCCTAATCTTAAAAGAATAAATTGATGGATCCTAATCCCTCTAGAAATGAAAACCCAATAAGTTTTATGTGCCTAAAACTACTCAAAATGGAACTCACCCTCCTACCCTACTCCTTTACTATCTCATTTATTGGAGAACAATGAGCTTGGTAAAATAATAATATTGAGGTTTGTGAGGAAACTAATGATAACTTATTTAACATTCTACTTGTAATAATTTGCCCTCACAAGACAACCCCTTGACTCATATGAATCATCATGGTGATTTGAATGGAAATCACAAGTTGGATCAAAATCTCAAAACTAATTCTGGAATTGTTCTAAAAATGTTGATACTTTGGTGATGGACCAAAATCTGAATAATCATCATGGAAATGAGAATGAAATTTATGCTATTAATGGCATCACCACCTCTCTTACCCTTGAGTGATATCCATGCTAATCCAAATTCTCAACCTAACTCGATCAAGAAGAGAAATCACCATTAGGAATGCTTTGAATATCGCCCTATTCTAAATATAACCAACCACTCCCTTTTGATGGAGATACATTGGACATAGATAGGCCTTTTCAAAGCTATTAAAAAAATCCTTAAAGCTAGAATGTTCACTAATAGCTCCACTAGAACCACTGATCTTCTCTAACTTCCCATAAATAATTGCTTCATGTCTCTCTTTTTTAGTTAACACTTTTTTCTTTTCTTCCACCTTATTATGATCAATTTTCTTATTTGGAATGTGGTATTGGGACTCTCCGTCAATCGTGTTAGAGCCTTTGTTGCATAACATAACCTTGTTGTTATTGAGCCATTCATTCACTCTTCTAAGATCAAACTTGTTTAGAATGGCTTTCAAAATTTCTTTTATAATATTAGTAAAATTTGGTGTTTTGGAATAATTTAATCAACATTTCTATCCTTGATGATCTCGAATAATTGCTTAATCTTTAAATCTCATTGGGTGAGTTTTCTGCCCTTGGTTCATGCTATGCTCTTGTAATGGAGTAGGTAGGAACATCCTTTGGGATCACTTAAGAACCTTGCTCCTCGGTTAACAAACCCGGTTGGTTGGGGTGATTTCAACACTATTATCACTTTTCATAAAGGAGGAGGTCGCTCTCTAACATCCATTCCATGGAAGATTTCTCTAATATGATCCTCGATTGCAACCTGATTGATATTGACTTTTTTGGCTCTGACTATGCGTGGCATAACTCTAGACTTTGGCAGCGGCTTGATAGGACCCTCTTTAATTCTCTTTGGATCAATCAATGGCCCCTCACTTCTATTGAGCATTTGAGCAAAACTTTATCAAACCGTGCTCCTCTTTTGATCTCTATCAAAACCTCTTCTAGTAATATTTCCTCCCCTTCTCCTTTTAGATTCCAAAATATGTGGACCCAACATCGTGATTTCATTAATGTTGTTTCCATTAATTGGATGGCCCCTATTCACCTGGACAATTCTGTTAAAGGCATGATTCAATTTTGGCTTAAGCTTAAATTACTTAAACAAAACCTAAATTGGTGGAACAAGCATCATTTTAAAAATCTTTTTGCCAATCTCAAAATAATGGAACAATTAGTTTGCTCCCTTGAAGATGTTGTTCTAACTGATCCTAGTAAGCTTGATGAGTTGAACACTGCTAAAGATAACTTGATAAATTATCAGAATATCGAAGAAACCTATTGGTGTCAAAAGATCTCAAGCAAACATATTGCTGATGTTGACAGAAATACAAGGTATTCATATGCTCTTTTCAACAAAAGGAAAGCCTTAAACTCTATTCAAAAAAATCAAAAATATTAACGGTAGCTAGATCACTAATAAGAATGAAATTAAAGATTCTGTCATACAACATTTTCAAAATTTATTAAACATCAACCCTCCCTTAGAAGCCCTCTCCAACACACATCTGATCCCCTCTATGATAACTAATGATGAGAATCGTTTACTCACTTGCATCCTATGAAAGTTGAGATTAGTAGTACTCTCAATAGCATGAACACGACTATTGGCTATGGCTACAGACCCATTTCTTTCAGCATTGTTGGTCTTTTATTAAGTCTGACCTTGTTGATGATGTTGTTGATTTTTTTGATGACAACCCTTTACCTAGATACTTTTCTAGCACTTCCATTGTCCTTATTCCCAAAACTAGTAATCCTAATTCTTGGGGAGATTTTAAAACCTATCGCCTTTGCACCTTCTTTCAAAACTCATTGTTAAATTAATTAATATAATAAGCTTTCTCCCTAAAATTATTTCTCCTAACCAAACTAGCTTCATTAAAAATAGAGCTATATTTGACAATATCCTTCTTGCCCAAGAGTGATTCATGACATTGATGAGGTGGCAACATCCTCCTCAAACGGATATCTCTAAAGCCTTTGATAACCTCTCATGGGATTTCCTCTTTCAAATCTTACATTTGTTTGGGTTTTGATAATTTCATCCCTCATCAAAATTGTATTACCAATGTTTGGTTCTTATGATGAATGGTGAGTCCTCGATTTCTTTACTTCAAGGCATGGCTTGAGACAAGGAGACCCCCTATCACCCACTCTTTTTATTATTGTTGTTGAATATCTTTCGAGGAGCTTGAATGATCTTTTCAATAAAACTCCTAACATGTTTTTTAAAACTCATGGTGGTATCCCTATTTCTCATTTAGTTTTGCTGATGATTTTATAATCTTTTGCAATGCCTCTATTCAGCACATTAAAACTATTAAGAACCTTTTAAATGAATTTGGCAAAGAAAGTGGTCTCTTTCTCATTGATGGAAAATGTTGTTTTATTCCTTCCACTAAAATCCCTAGCAATAGGACCAACCAAATCTTGAGAATTACTAATTTTCAGCAACGGCAACTTCTTATTAATTATCTCGGGGCTCTGCTTTTTAAAGGTCTAAAAAGATCTCATCTTTTTGATGATCTTATCTAGAAAATCTCCAATAAAATTTTTGTTTGGGAATTTCACTTACTTTCATTTGGTGGTAGCCTCACTTTGATTAAGAGCTCCCCTAACTCCATACCTTTGTATCTCATTCAAACCATTATCAGACCAATCTAATTAATTGAACCGATTAACAAATTTGGGGTTCTAACAATTTCTCTAAAAAAATGCCGGACCTCTTGGTATAAAACGTGGCACTTTTGTCAAGGTGGTCTTGGATGTAAACCAATCAAGGAAACTATCACTTTTTTTCTTATAAACTTTGGTGGAATTTTAGGAAAAACAATAGTGGCTAATTTCATGACACTAAATCGCTGGGTAAGTATCCTCTCATTTGCCCCTGCGGAGACTCTCCTATTGGAAAAGACTTTGTTCCATCAAATGGGATGCCAAATCTTTAATTTTGGGGATTAACTGCTCCTCTTTCTTTTGGTAAGACAACTGGACTGGAGGTGGGTCAATTGACGATTTACTTTCTACACCATTCAACTATTGCTATTAAAGTGAACTCTTTTTGGCAGAATAATATGTGGAACAATAGTAAGCTTACTGATCATATTCCTCCCTCTCTTTTAACTAAGATTACTACTATTCCTATCATTTCTACCAATCAAGACCAGATCCTTTTTAAGCTTTCACATAATGGTGATTTCAACTTTAAAAATGTTTGGATTCACATTAAAGAAACTCATGATTTTTCCTATGTGTTTTCTAAACTTTGGAATAACAATATCCCTGCCTCCTATTCTATTCTTACATATATTTTGAAAAACTTCATCCCTGGACCTTTTTGTGGGGTAAAGGTTTTCAATTACCTTCAAAATGCCAATGTTGTTTTCACATTGAGAATGTGAATTATGTTTTGTTAACCATTGCTTCTAAACTTTGGATTTGGTATGATGACCTTTAACATTATCATTTTCAATGGCTCTTAAGTTTATACCAACTTCTTGAAGTTTATTTTGACAACACTATTAAAGGACATATTAAAGTCATAACTGCTATCACTCTTATTTGGTTCATATGGATGGACAGAAATGATGCAAAATATCGTGAGATCCCTATGAATCACATGAGGATAATTGCTAGAACTAAAAACAAAATCTGTGACTTGTTTAATGCCAATTTAATTAAATACAAATATTTCAAAGGTTGCAAATTTGTGGCCAATAAATTGGGTTTTAACTTGTCGGATCACCACATCTGTAAAGATGACAAGATTATTTGTTAAACCTCATGCTAACACTAAAGTTAACACCGATGGCTCTCTCTCATAAAGGTTCAGCTATGGTGGGATTTTAAAAATCTTAATGGAAAAGTCCTATGTGCTTTTGCATACCCCTTAATCCTTGCTCCCTCTTGAACTCATGGCGTGTACAAAGCCCTTGAAATTTACCTTTTGGCTCAATATTGGATTGAGGTGGATGCCCTTCGATTGATCTTTGACTTCCATGAATAAATAAATTGTACTACCTTTTTAAGCAAACTAAAGCTCTCCTTGCCCAACTCTACTTTAAAATCACTCATGTATGGCATGAGGGTAATGCATGTGCTGGTTATCTGGCCAATCTGGGTGCTAAATTGGATGGTATAAAATACTTTGATCAACTAACCATTCCTAAACATTAGTGTGGCTTGCTTAATCTGGACAATACTGGGCTTCCTTATCTCAAAAATTAATCTAATCCATTGGTTTCACCTATTTTAATACATCTTTTTCTGCATGATCATTTTCTATTTACTGTTACTTTTGGTCATGGTCGATGCATCAACCTCGATATCCCTTGTTGTTTACTTGTCGATCTCGTGACATGTGTTGGTATAATTATTCTAGCCTTTATTGCATCTACTATTTTTACCGTTAATGTGTCATGTTCCTTTGGAATTTGATGCAACATTATATTATTTCTGGTCCTTTGTCGAGCTTAGGCATCTATTGTTGGTTTAATTATCCCAACCTGTTTGGGGTCTATTCCTCTCCTATGCTCCATAACCTTACCTTCACAACTTGTAAAAAATAATAGATGCAAACATCCACGGTTATAACTCTTTCTCTGCAGAGATGGAATTATTTCCGATTTCCAATGTCTAATGTTGTGGGTCCTTCTTGGTACGTTTCTTTATGTTCCTTTTCTCTTTAATGGTTTATCCTATGTAGGATGCAACATCTATGTTGAAGGCTTAATTCTTTTGTTGGACTTTTGGTCCTTTTGTCGATGCAATTGGAGTTGGTTTAATGTATTTATTGAATGCCATTACTAACCCCAATTTGCATACATGTAAGGAAAGAATCTCTACCCTTGTTATTATTGCTTTTCTTGCGGTTTGGAATTTTTTAATAACTTCCATTGGTATGATTTCTCGAGGATGATAGTTCTCTTGCTAACCTCTTCTTTCTAGGATCTCATTGATGAGACTCTTTTGAACCCTATTTTGGCTCTGTTGCTTGCTTTTTATTGGCTTACCTATGGTTGCAATTTTTGTAGTGTTGTTTTATCTATGGGATTTCTTCTTGTTCTGCTAACCTTTATTTTAATCTATATTTGTTGGATTTCTGGCTATTCTCTGTCTGTAGGTTTGGATCATCCTATATAATGTTTGTCTTTGCTAACATTTGGGATGATCTATTTTCTTTTCTTTGCTATTTTTACTTGTTTAGCTAGTCTTGGCGACCACTTCATTAACTATCTAAATTTAATTCATTGTATAATTTGAATGGTTGGTTTTTTTATGGCCAACTTGTATTTTCTTTCTTGGTTGTTGGATGGTCGGATCTTGTCTTATATCGCAAGCTCTTGTTGGGGTTGTTTATTTGGTTGGGGTGATTTTGGTGTTGTCTTCGATTGTCTTTGACAACCTCTTATTCCCCCACAGCGAGATTTTATAATTTCTGTTCAATTTTATTATTTCCTTGCGGTTTGGATTTCCTTAATGGCTTCTCTGTTAGCCTTTCTTGTGGTTTATGGGTTTAAGCCTTCTTTGATCGACTTTATGGAAGGTTTTTGTTTATTATCCTTTGAACCCTTTTGCTACCATTGTTGGCTTTTGGATTTTAGGGTCCTTTGTCCGGTGGTGGTCTTTGTGGTTATTATTCCTATTTTTTTGCTTTTTTTGACTATTTTTCTTTGCTAACAATTGGGCTCTATTTTCTCCTACTTCTATTTTATCCCACTTGGTTTTGTTAACATGGTGCAAATCTGTGATTATCCATCTGATTATTTGGATCTTTACATATGCTTTTGGGTGGACTCTTGGCCAGCTTGTTGGTCTTGTGGTTGTTGGCTAGCGGATTAATACTCTACATGCTTGTCTTTGGGGTTTTGGTTTATTTTGTTCACAAGTCTCTATTGAAGTTGTTGATTGCTTGGTGGATTTTCTTTGAACCCCTTATTGGTTTATTATATGCATATCATCTAATTCATTGGTCTACTTTATCTCTGCTATTTTCTCCATCTTCTTTAGTTAAACTTGTATCTATTACCTTTATTTATCACGGATGGGTGGCTTTATGGCAAACTAGGTTTTTGTCTTGGTTGTTTCTTGTCTTGGATATTTCTTGTCTTGGTTTTGAGGACTCTATGTTGGCTCCATCTTTGTTGTAGGACTTTAGGGTCTATGTTGACAAGTTATTTGACATTCTTTCGATGGTTTTGGTGATTGTTGTCTGGGTAGTTACCTTCCAGATACCTATTTTTATGCTCTATCTATTTGGTTATTAACTATTTCAATGTCTACTCTGATTGAGAGGTTTTATGGCCAACTTGTCCCTTCTGTCTTGGATGTTGTATCTTAACTATTCTTGTCTTGTTTGGTTTTTTTTACCTTGGTTATCTGTCTTGCTTTTACGGATTCTAATGTTGATACTCATTTGAATCCACTTTTGATTTTCTTCCGGTGGGTTCCAATGTTGCATTAACTATTTTGTTATTGGGGTTGGCTTTACGAATGCCGTCTTATTTATATGCAGGATCTTTGTTCATCTCGATTGTTGTGATCTACATTATCTCTTTGTCTCTATTCCCATCTTGGTTGTTAGGTTTGTGCGGTGTATACTTGTCTATTACGAATGGGTGTACTATGACTTCTTTGCCTTTTCTGTCTTGCTCTCTTGGTTGTTTGTTGATGGATTATCGATTTTTGGTCACGAATCTCTATTGGAGCTAGCTCATTGTCTTTACTTGGTGCTATTTTTGGTAGGTTGCGTCTATTTCTGTGTTGGGCTATCTTTGCCTTCCTTTACAATTGCTTTTCCCAATTAGATATGGATATTAATAAGGTTGTTTCACGGCTTGAAAGATTCATATATATATATATATATATATATATATATATATATATATATATATATATATATATATATATATATATATCATATCATATCATATCATATGTTTGATGAGTATTTATAAACTCATTGACTTGATTAAATGAATTTGTCCTCACATTTTTCTTGGAGAGATTATATCACTTTTTTTTCTCTTCTTAGATATGACTTAGGTTGGCAAAGATGGCTCACTCTCATATGTTTATGTATTCTCATGTCGGGGACTATCTTGATGATACTTTTCTTGAATGGGACACCTTATCCTCTTTTTGCAATTTTCTCTATATTAGATATGGTTTTGTTTAGGTTTGCGGTAATAAAGCTCACAAGACTTTCAACAAGCTATTATCTCCTCAGGTTTGTTGGCTATGATGGCTGTGATGATCTCACTCCCTTTTGGTTTGGTAGTAGCTCTTGTGATGTAACCCTTCAGCTGAAGTTTGGATGCTCATATTTGCATCTGCCCCAACTTGGTGTGACTGAGCCTGAGCCTTCTCTATCACAATTCCTTACTATCATTCTCAGATTATGTTGTTTTCATTTATCTTTTTGTCTGTATTACCTTAACTATTCTAATCTCTTTCTTATTACAATTTTGCAGGTGATTCTCTCTTGTCCTCTTGCAGGTTTGCTCCATATTGTCATGCATTCTCACATCCTCCAGAGCATTGGCCCTAATCTTCCTTTGGCTTATTATGTTAATCAACTTGTATCTTTTGATTGCTTTAATGTCTTCTTTTGCTTTTGGATGTACTTAGATAGGGGATTTACTCCTTAGGCTGATTGTAGCTCTTTGAGCAGTAGTTTTGGAGTTTATCCCCTTTAAGGACCTTGTAACCCTCTTTTTGTGGCAATAAAATACCCATACATGGGGTTTCCCCAAAAAAAAACCCTAAAACATACACCATAAAAACCTAAACTAATAAAACCTAATAATAAAATAAATAAAAAAATGCCCACCTAAATAAAATAAAATAAAAAATAAAAAAATAAAAATAAAACCTAAATAAATTAAAATAAAAATAAAATAAACTAAAATAAAGTAAATAAAACCTAAACTAAACTAAAATTAAATAACACAACCTAAATAAAATAAAAACTAAACATAAAATAAAAATAAAATAAACCTAAAATAAAATAAAATGAAAACTACATAGAAACATAAACCTAAAAAATAAACCTAAAAATAAAACCTAAAATAAATAAAAAATAAAACCTAAACCCTAAGCTAAAAAAGAACCTAAACCTAAAATAAAAATAAACTAAAATAAATAAACTCAAACCAAAAATAAACTTAAAATGTAAACCTACTAGTAAAATATAATAAACTAAAATAAATCTAAATGACTAAAAATAAAAACCTAAAAAATAAATCTAAAATAAACCTAAAACCTAAACCTAAAAATAAAATAAAAATCTAAAAACCTAAAATTATAAGACTTAAACTTAAAATAAAATAAAATAAACTTAACTAAAATTAAAAACCTAAAATGAAGTAAAAAATAAATCTAAACTAAAATAAATAAACCTAATAAGTAAACTAAACTAAATACAAAATAAATAAATAAAATAAAAATAAAAAAAATAAAATAAACTCAAATATAACAAATAAACTAAATAAACCTAAATCTACTGGTTTATAATTTAAAAAACAAAACAAACTTAAACCCTAAACCCACAAAACACTGGGCTCTTAGGCCCTAAACCCTAAAGCTGATACCCTAAACTAACCTAACCCAACTACCCTCCCCATCTGGGCCCTCTCTCTGATCCTAAAATAAACCAGCAACCACTGTCCCACTGACCCTGGGACCTACTGGCTGGGCCCTGGGCCCCGGGCCCCTACACTAAAAGATCTTGGGCCCACAATGGAATGATGGGCCACTAAATGACTCTGAGCCCAGGCCCAGATCCTCCAAAACTTAAACTGGGCCCAAAACTATACTGAGTCTGAGGCCTTGGGCCACAGGCTGGGCCTATGAATCCCTGATCCCTCACTGACCCAAGCCCAGGCCTAAACCCTGAAACCACTACCTCATGGGCCAATACTAATGACCCCCTGACCACAAAGCCTGGGACCCTAGGCCAACCACAGAGACTGACCTCTAGATACTAAAATAAAGATAAAATAATAAAGAATAAAATTCCTCTAAATAAACTGAAACCTAAATAAATAAAATGAACTTAAAATCTAAGATAATAAATAAAACTAAACTAATTATAAATAAATAAACCTATATAAACATTTAAATAAAATTAAGTAAATAAAGATAAAATAATACATAAATAAAATAAAATAAAACTAAATAAAATAAAATAAATATAACTTTAAATAAATAAAATTAAATCATAAATCCTAAACTAAAACAAAACCTCAACCTAAAATAAAAATAAAATAAACCTAAGCTAAAATAAACTTGACTAAAATAAATGAAACCTAAAATAATTAAACTAAATATAAACTTAAACCTAAACTAAATAAAATAAAATAAACTAAAATTAAACTTAAATTAAAAAAATAAAACCTAAAAATAAAAGATAAAACCTAAAACAAAAATAATAAAATAAAACCTAAAACTTGACATAAAATAAAAAAAATACTAAACCTAAACTAAAACTAAAATAAAAAAAAACTCAACTAAAAATAAAGCTAAACCTAAAACCTAAACTAAAAAATAAACTAAAAAACCTAAACTAAAATATAAATAACAATAAATAAACAAAATAAATAAAAAAAAAAAAAAATAAACCAGATAAAAAAAAATTAGTAAAATAAAAAAAAATAAACTAAATAAATAAACCTACTTTTTCTTAATTTAAAAGAGCCATACCCAATCCTAAACCCTGCCCAAACTCACCTACACTAAGCATCATTAAAGACTCAAACCCTAAACCATGAGCTAACCACTAAACCTACCACCAAGACCTAAACCCTAAACTGACTGATAATAAATAAATAAAGGCTAAATATAAAAACCTAACTATAACCTAAAATAAAATATATATAAATAAAAGTAAATAAAATAAAATAAATAAAACCTGATTGAAAAATAAAATAAACTTAAGAATAAAACCATAAAATAAAACTAAATGGAAAATAAGATTAAAATAAACATAAATAAAATAAAATAAAACTAAATAAACCTTAAAACAAAATCTAAAATAAAATAAATACTAAACTAAACTAAAGAAATCTAAACCTAAATAAAAGAAATAAACATAAAATAAATGGACCTAAAATAAAATAAACTAAACTAAAATATATAAAATCTAAACCTAAACCAAAAATTTAACTTAAACCAAACCTAAACTATATAAAATATAAAAAATAAAACTAAATAAAACAAAAATAAACCTAAAATAAAATAAAACCCAAACCTAAAAATAAAATGAAACCTAAACCTAAACCTGAATAAAAAATAACCTAAACCAAAAATATAAAAAATAAAACTCAGGTAAAAGTAAACTTAAACTTAAAATAAACTAAAATAAAACCTAAACTTAAAAAAATAAAACTAAAATAAATAAACTGAACTAAATAAAAGATAAATATAAATATAAATTAAAATTAAAATAAACTCAATTTAATAAAAAATAAACTAAATGAACCTAAACCTACTGGTTTGCTTAAAAAATGCCCTAAACCTACCTAAATCTAAACCCACCACCAGCCTCCACCTAAACACTGGGCTGGGCTTACCTAAACCAGCACCTATAATCCTGTTCTAAACCGTAGATCCTAAACCATAAAATCCTAAACCCTAAACTAAATACCTTAAATAAAACTTTAAAATAAAAAATACCCACTAAAACCTGAAATTAAATGATATAATAAATAAAATAAAATAAACATAAAACTAAACTAAATAAACTAACTAATAAATAAACTAAACTTAATCCTAAAATAAACTAAACCTAAGCAAAAAATAAAATACTAAAATAATCCTAAACCTAAATATAAAGCTTAAAATTTACCTAAAACTAAACCTACAAAGAAAATAAAATTTAAATGAGCTAAAATAAAATGCATTAAGAAGAGTAAATAAAATTAAAATAAAACTCAACTAAAAAAAAAAAACCTAAAAATAGATTGAAATAAAAAAACCAAAACTAATAAAATTTAAAATATACTGAAATAAATTATAAATAAACTAAATAAACTTAAACCTACTAGTTTATTTAATTTTTTAAAACCATAAACCAAAAATCCTAAACCTTAAACCCTAAACCCTAAACCCTAAATCCTAAACCCCAAACCCTAAACCTACAACCCTAAACCATAAAAAACCCTAAACCCTAAACCCTAAACCCTAACCCTAATCCCTAAACCCTAAACCCTAAACCCTAAACCCTAAACCCTAAACCCCAAACCCTAAACCTAAACATAAAGTAACAAAATAAATCAAAAAATAAACCTAAACCCTAAAACCTAATAAACCTAAATCTAAACTTATACCTTAAGAATGGGCATAACCTTGATCGTAGTAACATCACCGTCAATTAGGATTAGTCAAGATTTGGTGGTAGAGGTGAAGGGGGATGTGACATTTATCACAGTGGTTGTTGGGGTTCTGGAGGTCATGGTGGGTATAGAGGTGGTGGTCAGAGCAGTGGTGGTTATGGAGGCGGAGGAGTGACAAAGGTTACATCCACGGTGGTGGCAGAGGGAGAGATCGGGGATATGTGGTGGATCCCGCTACTCAAAAGGCTGGGGTGGTTCTAATGGTAAATAAAGAAATTGAAGAATGACCAATCCGATCAACTGCTTATGAAATTGTGTCGTTACAGTAGATATGGTTCTAGTTACCTAAGGTTTTTGATTTGCTCTATGTGTGCTCATTTTTTACCTATGTCCTCACATTTATCTTAGAAAACTTTGTGTGTTACTTCATTGATGAAATAAAAAAAAAGAAATGTTAAATCTAAACTTGTTCCCCCTTAACAAAAACTATAAACCTTAAACTCCAAACTAAAACGCGAACCCAGGCTGAGGCCTGGCAGCCAGGCCCCTGGAGGCGCTGGGCGGGTAGATGCTGGGCCCACTGACACAGGGCTCTGGGCCCTAGGCCCTACCTTACATAAACCCTAAAATAACTAAACTAAATAAAAAAAAATAAAAGCTAAATAAACCTAAACTAAAAGAAAACTTAAAAAAACCTAACAAAATAAGTAAAACTAAAATAAAACCTAATAAACCTAAACCTAAACCTAAAACTAAAAAGAAAATAAAATAAAAAATAAAACTAAATTAAAATAAAATAAATAATAACTAAAAAAATATAAACCTAAATAAAATAATAAATAAACTAAAATAAAATAAAATAAACTAAAATAAAATAAAATAAAACTAAATAAAACCTAAAAAAATAATACTAAAAAATAAATAAAATAAAACCTAAACCATAAACTTAAAAAAAAAGCTAAACCTAAATAAAATAAAATAAACCTAACATAAACTAAAATAAATAAAATAACCTAAAACTAAAATAAAATAAAATAAAATAACTAAAAAATAAACCTAAACCTAAATTAAAAATAAACCTAAAATAAAAACATAAAACCTAAATAAAATTAAATACAAATAAACCTAAACTAAAAAAAAAAATAAAAAAAAAGAAAATTAATATTAAAATTAAACTAAAATAAACCTAAACCTAAAATAAACTAAAATACTAAAAAAAAAAAAATTAAGATAAATAAACCTAAAATAAATAAAAAAATAAAAATAAATAAACTCAAATCTAAATAAAAATAAAATAAACTAAATAAATAATAAATAAACTAACTAAACCTAAACCTAATATTTTGCTTATATAAAGATAAATAAATAAACCCTAAATAAACCTTATCAAAATAAAATAAAATAAAAATAATAAAATAATTAACTCTAAATCATAAACCTAAAACTAACTAAATCTAAAACCTAAACTAAACCTAAACCCTAAATCTAAACCCTAAACCTAAACCTAAACCTAAACCTAAAATCTAAACTCATGCTAAACCCTAAAACCACAAAAAATGTTGAACCTAAACCAAACTAAATAAACCTAAACCCAAACCCTCTACAAAGGATCTGAACTTCATATTCTAAGATTTTTAATCATTTGGTGGAGCATCCCATTTAATTTATCTTTCTCCCTCAAATTATGGATGCTTATTTTGACATATTTGGGTCTTGGCAACCCTAATGCCGCTTCTTCTACTAAATATCTTAAGGAAGAGCTCTCTAGTAAGGCTTCTCCCTCTGTTGATTCAATCAATCTCATTTTAATGTCTTTTAGAGTTTTTTGGTCATAATGTGCTCTAATGTGGATGTTGAAAAGTTGGCAAAACCATTTGAATTTTCTCTTGGGGGTAAATTTGCTTTGTGTCATCCAAATTTAAATAAGATCTATTCTTTTTTCCATAATCTTAATTTTATGGTTGCTTTATCGATTGGTCTTATTGACCCTAGGCATATCTTGATTCAACTTTCAAATGATCTGGATTATTTACATGCTTTTTCACATCATTCTTATTTCATCTTTAATTATCAAATGCGTTGTTGAAGTGGTCACCCCTTTTTGACATTAAGGAGGAATATCCTATTACTAGTGTGGTTATCTCTTCCTAATATGCATTCATTTTGTTACCCATCATGTGCTTTTTTATTGTATGGGCTTATTTGGTCAACCTTTACCTCGACCAACATGACATCTCTCCTTCTAAGGCTCAATCCTCATGGAATTAGACATAACTAAAAAACCCTAAGGAAGTTTTTGTAAAAAAATAGGTATTTGCAAAGGTTGAATTGGAGAACCTTCCAATTTTTTATTCCACTATAAAATTCATCAAGACAATTTAGAATGTTTTATTCTCAATCCCACTTTAAAAAAAATGAAATCCTCCTAAAGAGAATGTTGTTCTACCCATAAGCCAATCCCACTTATGTTCATGTCAACCTGGATCAAAAGAATTGTATGAAATTATGAGGTTGATTCTGGATATGGGGTTAATCCTGTTATCTAGTCTCTACTATTGATATAGATAATTTTTAAAATGTGGAGATGATTTACTTTTTCCTTCTTTGAATTTGAATATTTCTAAAGCAAAGAATAATAAATTTTCAAAGTTATTGGAAAATGATTCTATTTTCTTTGATTCTATTCATGTATATATCCCCGCTTTGATTGATGAAAATGGAGCTTTCAATGAGGAGTTAAATGATGTAAGCATCTAAAACATTTTGATCCGGAACTACTTTTTTTTCTTTAAATGGTTCTAAATCATCACCGTCTCTCATTTATAATCTTAATATTCATGTTAATCCTACTTTTCAACTTAATTTGGATTTGGAAGAGGGTGAACTCCTCTCCAAACACTTGAAGAATTCTAATAAATTTGTGACCAATGTTACTAAATCTTACTCGGATGATGACTCTATTGGAAAAGAAAATGGTTTTCAAACTTATTATGCTTTAAAGAAAAAGAGTGTAAAAAATTAATCTCCCAAATTGTCCAAAAACACTAGTACTAATGCAGCCTCTCACTCTTCTCTTAATTAAACTTTGCTTAACCCATTAATATTTTACTTATGTTTAAATTTCTTGTTTAGAAAATTAGAGGGATTAGTACCCTCTTTGTAATCATATTAGAAATCTTTTATAATTCATTATTTATTTTACTTATTCGGAGCCTCTTATTCATGCTAATAAAATTAACCATGTGTTAGAATGATCGACTTTAATAAAATTTTCTCCAATGTTAGTAATAAGATTTGGTATTTTTGGAATAATTTCATTGAGGCTTCTATTATTGATGATTTTCAATAAGTTTCCAAATCACAAATCTCTTATTGTGACTATTATGTTTTGGGCTCTTTTGTTTATGCATTTTGTTATAGATCTGGTAGAAATCTTCTTTGGGGTAATTTGAGGAATTTTGCTACCTCGATCAAAAAACCTTGGTTTGTTGTGGTGATTTCAACACTATTTTATTCTCTCTTCTAAATGAGTGGTGGCTCTCCAATATTCATTCCATGGAAGATTTTTTCAATATGATCCTTGATTTTAATTTGATTGATATTTCCTTTAAGGGTTTTAATTATACTTGGAAAAACACAAGACTTCGGCAAAGGTTGGACCAAATTTTTTTTAATACTCATTGGATTACTCAATGGCCTATTACTTATGTTGATCATTTAAGCAAAACCATGTCAAATCATGCTCCTATTCTTGTTTCTATTAAAGATAATTCTAATAGATTACATAAATCCTATCATTTTAGATTTCAAGACACGTGGATTTAGCATATTGAATTTTTTTAATGTTGTGGCTAATAATTGGAAATCCCCATTACATCTTGATAATTCAATTATGGGATTAATAGACTTTGGTTTAAACATAAAATTCTTAAACAAAATTTGGGTTGGTGGAGCAAGCATTATTTTATAAACCTTTTTTCTAATATTGAAGTTATGGAAAACTTGGATTGTGATCTTGAAGCCTTTTATATGTCCATCCTTCAAGATTAAGGACTTGGTGAGGTGAAAGACAAACTTGTTAACTCCAAAATATGGAAGAGACTTACTTATGCTAGTAAGCATATTACATGGTGATAGGAATACTAGGTATTTCCATGCTTTAGTTAATAAAAGAGAGCTTTAAATAATATTCAAAAATTAAAGATGACAATGGTGTTTGGATTATGAGAATAATGATATTAAATCATTATTAATTACTTTAGAAATATGCTTAATAAGAGTTGCTCTTATGAAGCTATTTATAAATTTCATTTGATTATTTCTATTATTACTAATGATGATAATGATTTTCTACCATCATGCCTAATGAGATGAAATTTTTAAAGTCCTTAATAGCATGAATATAATTCTATAGTCGAGGGTTTCACTCAATTTTTTCAAAATGTTGGTTTTGTCATTAAAAAATGATTTTATTGAGGCTATGATTGATTTTTTTAATGGTAATCCTTTTTTGTAGATATTTTTCTAGTACTTATTATTCATACCTAAGAAAGATAATCTAGACTATTGGAGTGATTTTAGACCTATTAGTCTTTGCACCTTCTTCAATAAGTTGATTTCAAAATTTAACCAAGCTTAGTCCTTTACTTAATAAAATTATCTCTCTCAACCAAACTAATTTTGTTAGAGGTAGATCTATTTATGATAATATTTATTGCCAAGAATTAATTCATGAAATTGATGCTAAGAATAGAGGTGGCAACATTCTTTTCAAATTAGATATTACAAGCCTTTGATAACATTTTTTGGGACTTTCTTTTCCATATTCTAAATTTATTTGGTTTTTAAATTTATTTTTCTTATTAAAATTGTATTAATAATGCCTGGTTTTTTTTGATTTTGCTTAATGGGGAAGCCTTGGGTTTCTTTGCTCTTCCCATGGCTTAAGATAAGGGGATCCTTTATCTCCTACTTTATTTATTATCACTGTTGAGTGCTTATCTAGGAGCATCAATGATTTAATCTTTAACAAACCTAGTATGTACTATAGAACTCTTGGTCATGTTTCCTATTTAAATGCGATGATTTTATTATTTTTACAATGCTTCTATTCATCATATCAAGCATCTCAAGTATTTTCTAAATAAATTTGGTAGAAAGGCCTTTCTATCAATGATAACAAAATTTTTTCTCATATCTCCAATAATAAAATCAATTAAACACTACATATCACTAATTTTAAGCATCAACACTTACCTCAAAAACTTTGCTCCTCTCTTAAAGGCCAAAATGATCCCATCTCTTTGAGAATTAATTTAAAAATTTTAAATAAAATTTCATGGGAATTCATTTACTTTCCTTTGGTGGCAGATCACTATTTTAAAATCACTCTCAATTCAATGCCTCTTTATTTGATTCAAACTATTATCCCCACTAATGCTACTCATAAATTGATCACATAATAATTTTTTTTGGGGCTCCAATAACTCTACCAAAAGAATGCATTGGACATCTTGGCATAAATATTCTGGTCCTTTGCGTGAAAGGTGCTCTAGGTTGAAAACCTATTTGTGAAGCTATCAACACTTTCTTTCATAAGGTTTGGTGGAATTTTAGAGAGAATGATGGCCTTTGGGCTAATTTTATGATGGAAAAATATTCCCAAGGTAAACACCCTCTTATCTGTGCTTATAAAGTTGGCGACTCTCCATGTTGGAGAAGGCTTTGCTCCATTAAATGGGTTGTCAAATCTTTAATATCTTGGGGTATTCATTCAGGTACCTCTTTCATTTGGCAAGACAACTGGATTGGCAACTGCTCCATTGACCCCCTTTTATCTACCCACTATACTGTTGTTATCAAAGTTAACTCTTTTTGGCTTAATAACAATTGGAATGAAAGTAAACTTGAGAATTATATCCTATTTCTCTTTTTGACAATTTTAGAAATATTCCCATTTCTTCTAACAAACCTGATCAAATTCTTTTTAAGCTTTCTTATAATGGTGATTTTGTTCTTAAAGAGGTTTGGAATTTTATTAGAGATAAGAAAAACCCCTCAAATGTCTTTATTAAACTTTGGAACAATATTATTCCCATTTTGTATTCAATTTTAGCATGGATAATTTTGAATAAATTTATTCTTATGGACTCTTTGCTCTAGACTAAAGGGTTTTATTTACCATCTAAATGTTATTGTTATTTTTATATTGAAAATGTAAATCATGTTTTTTGTCAATGGTGCTATTTCTTCTAAATTATGGCTTTTATGTGATTTATTTAATTCAACTATTTTCATGGTTCTCTTTCTTTATATCAACTTCTTGAAGTTTGTTTCAAAAAAATTGTGAAAGGTCATATCAAAGTTTTAATTACTTACCCTTCTAGTTTATCTATGGATAGAAATGATGCTAAATATCATGGCACTCTATGAACCATAAAAGGATCATGGCTAGAACTAAAAGAAAAAAATTCATGCTGTTTAATGCCAATCTTATTAGTAAAATTCATTTTAGAGGCTATAAATTTGTGGCTAAAAATTGGGTATCATTCACGTCTTGGACTATAAAGGTGCTAGATTATCCATTGGATCAAACCTAAAGACAACTTGATTAAAGTGAATCATGGTTTGTAGCTTCCAATAAATATGGCTATGGTGGTATCCTTAGGGATTCTAAAGGTATTGTAATTTGTGCTTTTTGAAATCCTCTCAAAGCTTTATTCTATTTTTGCTAAACTTATGGTTGTTAATAAAGCAATTGAAACTTATTTGAATAGAGTTTTCTCAACATCTAAATTGAAGTTGATGCTCTTTTACTTTTTGACATGCTTAATTCCTAGAAATAGAATGCTGAATTATTTTATCTTCTTAATCATATAAGAAATCTTCTTTCTCAAGTTTGTTTTAAAATTTCCCACATCCTTCATGAAGGTAATGCTTGTGCTGATTTCTTGGTTAATTTAGCTGCAAACATATTTGAGTTCACTTTATTTGACAATAAAACGTTTCCTAAACTATTAAGAGGGTTGGTTAATCTAGATAATACTGGATTGCCTTATCTCATTATAATTTCTTGGCTTGGTTTCTTTTGTGTTGGTTTTTATGAGCCTTTGCTTTGTTTGCCCCTTTTAAACCCTCTTTGGGTTGTGGTTATTTACTTATTTTCACACTTTGGGTGCTGGTTGTTACTTTTGACCTTTTTTTATTTTGGGTTGGCTATTGTTACTCCTTGGTGGTTATTATCATTGCCTTGAGTTGATTTGGTTTTTTTGGTGTTCTATTTACGGATGGGTTTTACCACATTTTTTTCTTGTCTATTTTTGATAACCTCCTATTAGGTTATGCTTTATCTGCTATTAGGTTTTCCTCATGAATGGGTTTTGCCTCATTTCAGGGCTAGTTGCTCACTTACTTGTTTTGGATCTGCTACTATGGTGGTTGAATTGGTGGTTTTGTTGGCTAGCTAGGTTAACTAGCAATGTTGTTGGTTAGGTTTGTAGCTGTTGGATGTTTTTTCTATTTTTATCCATTGGTGACATATACTGGTGGTTTAGCTCTTCATTTTGGAATGGTGGATGTTTTTTTATTTGGCTATTACTTCTCTTGTTATGGGGCTTGGTGGTTTGTTGATTCTATTTTTTTTTCTTTTGGTTTTGGTTTTGTCCTCCTCTATTTTAGCCTTCCTCTCTTGCTGATGGCTGGGTTTGGTAATTATTTTGGGTTGGCTGGTTGAGGGCTTTTTGGTGGATGTTATTTTCCTATCTGTCTTGGATGATTTTGGCTTGATGGTTGTTGTTGGAATTTACATTGACTTGGGTTTTCTGTTGTTGTGGTGGTGGTCTAGGAGGCTATGTTGGCTGGCTGGATTGGTTGGTTGTTTCTCAATTGTGTGTTTTTTCTTTTCTTTGCTGATGGGGATCTTTCCTTTGTTTTACTATTGATGGGTTGTTCTTTGGGGTTGCCTTATGGATGTTTTACTTAGGCTTTGGTGGGAGGACTTTAGTTGTCCTTGGAATCTTGGTTGGCTGCCTTTCTCTTTGTTGTTTTTTTTTCTTCTTCTTGGCCAATTTGTTGTAGCCTTTTGCTATGCTGGCAGAACCTTTGTTGATCCTTCTAAATTGGGATTTTTGGTTTTTGGTGGTTGGTGGCTGTGTTTGGCATCCTTTTATGTGTGCTGGTCTTAGTTGTTGGCTTATTAAGGTATGTTGGTGGTGGTTTTGGTGGTGTTACTACTTGGTTCCATTAGCTTGGCCAATGATCCCTATAACTTTGGGTTCTTTGGCTTTATGTGATTGGCCTGTGGTGGGTTTTAGTTGGTGTGTTGGCTGCTGATTAGCTACTGGTTGGTTGTTTTCTCTATTTGTTTAGTGTAGGGCTGGATCACTATGGATTACTAGCTTTGGATGGCTCCTGGTATCAGATATGCTGGCTATGATGGCATTGACATTACTCACCTCCTCTCTTTGGTTGGTAGCTTCACATATGATTGTAACCCTTATGAAGTTTGGATGCTCATATGTATTGTTGCCCCTTGAGATGATCTTAACTGAGCCTAAGCCTTTTCTTTCTCAGCTCTCTCCTTTTGCTCTCTTTATCCTTATCCTTTTAACTATGGCTTTTGCCTTGGTAGTGGATTTTGCAAAATTCTTTCGATGGTTAGAACTTTATCGAAGGCCAGGACTTTATGCATACTATTATTGCTATGGTGCTTTCTTATCTTACTTTCTCAATGCAATCATGAACTACTGTTGACTCAACCTTTTCTGTTTTCATGCTTTGTTTTATTTTACTCTATGTCATTTGGGTCTCATGCTTTTTAGTCGATGTTTTTGCTCTTTCATTTTCTTTTCCTCTAATCTTAGATGAGGGTTTAGCTCTTTAGGTTTCTTGGCTCTATATGGTAGAATTTAGCTTACACCTTTTAAGAACATTGTATCTTTTCCTTTTATGGTAATAAAATTTTAACTTTCCAAAAAACCTAAACCCCCTAACACTAAACCCTCTAAACCCAAACCCTAAACCCTAAACCCTAAAATAACCCTAAACCATCAAAACCCTAAACCCTAAACCCTAAACTAACCCTAAACCCTAAACCTTAAACCCAAAACCCTAAACAAACCCTAAACCTCTAACCCTAAACCTAAACCCACAAACCCTAACCCAAACCAAAACTAAACCTTAAAAAACTCCCTAAACTCTACTCTAAACCTCCAAAACTAACCTTTCCTTAAACCTAAACCCAACCTAAACTCTTAAACCTAAACTAAAACTGGGCCCTGTATGATAACCTCTAACTCTCCTACTCCACCTAAACTTAAAACCTAAACCTAAACCTCTAACCCTCCCTTCTCTAAACCTATCAACATAATCAAAAAACTAAACTTAAAAAAATAAATAAACTAAATAAAATAATAAATAATAAAAAACCTAAACCTAAAAATAAAATAAAATAAAATAAACTAAAATAAAATAAATAAAAACTTAAACTAAACTAAAAAATAAAATAAATGTAAGAATAAATAACCTAAATTAAAAAAACTAAATGTAAAATAAAAATAAAATAAACCTAAAATAAACCTAAAATAAAATAAAATAAGAACTAAATAAAAACCTTAACCTAAAAATAAATAAAAAATAAAACATAAACCTAAAACCTAAAAACCTAATAAACTAAACCTAAACTAAGCCAAGAATGGGAAGAATAAAATGAACATTATCATCAACACTTAGTCTAGATCCATACATTGGAAGTGGCATTATCATGGTGGTGGGGATCTAGAGGTGTTGGTGAATATGGAGGTAATGAGCAATGGTGGTTATGAAAGCGAAAAAAGGTTACACCACGGTGGTGGCGAGGGAGAGATCGAGGATATGATGGTGGATCCCACTACCGAGAGGCGGCTGATGGGAACTAAGAAACAAGAATGAATCAATCTCGCTTATGGAATCATGTCATTACAGTAGAAACGGTTCTAGTTATCTAGGATTTTTTATTTTCTCTAAGTGTGCTCATTTTTTATCTATGTTGTCGCTTGTGTCCTAGAAAGCTTAGTGTGTTACTTAATTGATGGAATCGAAAAGAATACATGTTCAATCTAAATTTATTCTCTATTAAAAAAATAATAAGAGAAACCCTAAACCCTAAACTAAACACTGAACCCTAAACCTAAACCTAAATCCTAAAACCCTAAATATTAAACCCTAAACCATAAAAACCCTAAACCCTAAACCCAAAACCCAAAACCCAAAATCCTAAAACCCTAAACCCAAACCAAAACTAAACCCCTAAAAAATAAACTAAAAACCTAATAAAAAAAAGCTAAAAACCAAAAACTAAACTAAATAAAACCTAAAAATAAAATAAAAAAAAAACCTAAACTAAAATAAAATAAAATAAGAACATAAATTAAAACCTAAACCAAAACCTAAATCTAAAATAAAAAACCTAAAACAAAATAAAATAAAAAATATATAAAACTAAACTAAAATAAAATAAATAAAAATCTAAACTAAACTAAAAATTAAAAAAACTAAAGAAAATAAAACTAAACTTAAAATAAAAATAAAATAAACCTAAATAAAATAAAATAAATAAAATAAAACCTAAACCTAAATAATAAACTTAAAAATAAATAAAAAATAAAACATAAACTCTAAACTAAAAAAAATAAACCTATATATATATATATATTTATAAACCCAAACATAAACTAAAATAAATAAAACCTAAATCTTAAACTAAACAAAAATAAAATACACTAAAATAAACCTAAACCTAAACTAATAAATAAACTTAAAAATAAACCAAATAAAACCTAAAACCTAAAAAAATAAAATGAAAACCTAAACCTAAAAAGAAGAAATAAAACCTAAACTTAAAAAAAAATATAAAAAAAAATCTAAACTAAAAAATAAACATAAACTTGAATCTAAAAAATAAACGAAGATAAAAACCCTAAACAAAAATTAATAAAAATAAAATAAACTAAATAAAAATAAAAAATAAACATAAATAAAAAAATAAAGTAAATAAATAAAAAGTAAACTAAATAAATTAAATAAACCTAAATCGATCGATTTTCTTAATTTTAAATAAAACCCTAAACCCAAACCCTAAACCCTAATCCCTAAATTCTAAACCCTAAAACCCTAAAATAAAATAACCCTGACCCTAAACCCTAAAACTAAAACCCTAAACCCTAATACTAAAAAAACCCTAAAGCTAAAACCTAAATTCTAAAGCTAAATCAAACTAAACTACCTTAAACCCTAAACCATAAAGCCTAAAAAAAACCCTAAAAACTAAACACTACCCTAAAAACCCTAACCCTAAACCCTAAAAACTTTGAAACCTAAATCTAAACACTAAAAACTAAACCCTAAACCCTAAAAAAAACTTAAACCTAAACTAAATAAAACCTAAAATATAATAAAAGTTTATACAAAATAAAATAAAAATAATAAAAAATAAAACCTAAGCAAAACTAAACCTAAACCTAAACTTAATAATAAAGTAAACTCATAAAATAAAAATAAAAGATAAATAAAAACTAAACCTAGAATAAAAAATAAATAAAATAAAATAAAATAAAATAAAATAAATAAAATAAAATAACATCAAATAAAAAAAATAAAAAACCTAAAAAATTAAACCTTAAAATAAAACCTAAAAATAAATAAAAATTAAAACGTAAATCTTAAACTATAAAAAAAACCTAAACCTAAAATAAAATTAAAACATACAAAATAAAATAAATCTAAACCTTAACCTAAACTAAATTAAATAAAACCTAAACCTAAACTAAAAATAAAACCTAAAATTAACCTAACCTAAACCTAAAAAAAAAATAAAATAAAAAAAACCTAAACCTAAACTTAAAATAAAAATAAAACCTAAACCTAAAAAAAATAAAAAAAAAGAAAATAAACCTCAACTAAAAGATAAACTAACCTAAACCAAAACCTAAACCTAAAAAATAAACTAAAATAAAAACTAAAAAAATAAATAAACTAAAATAAATAAACTAAACTAAATAAAATAAAAAAAATAACTAAATAAATAAAATAAACTAAATAAACCTAAACCAATACATTTGAAAAAAAACTATAAACCCTAAATCCTAAACCCTAAACCCTAAACCCTAAACCCTAAACCCTAAACCCTAATCTTAAACCCTAAATAATAAAGCATAAACCCTAAAACACTAAACCCTAAACCCTAAACCCTAAACACTAAATCCTAAACCCTAAACTTGCAACCCTAAACCCTAAATCGTAAACCCTAAACCCCAAACTAACCCTAAACCCTAAAACCCTAAATTAACCCTAAACCCTAAACTAACCTTAAACCCTAATGCCTAAATAATAAACCCTAAATCCTAACCCAAAACCCTAAACTCTAAAACCCTATATCCTAAAACACTAAACCCTAAAAACCAAAAAACCTAAACCTAACCCAAATAAAACATAAAAATAAAATAAATAAAAAAACTTAAACATAAATAACATATAAATAAAAAAATAAAAAACTAAACTAAACCTAAACCTAAACAAAATAAAATAAAATAAACTAATAAAATAAACTAAAATAAAATAAATAAAACTTAAACTAAACTAAAAAAATAAAATAAACCAAGAATAAAATACCAAAATAAAATAAAAAATAAATGTATAATAAAAATAAAATAAACTAAAATAAAATAAAATAAAATAAAAAACTAAATAAAACCTAAACCTAAAAAAATAAACCTAAAATAAACCTAAAACTAAATATAAAATAAACCTAAACTTTAAACCAAAATAAAACTAAACATAAAAGTAAAATAAAATATTCAAAATAAAATAAACCTAAAATTAAACTAAAATAAAATAAACTAAAATGAATAAAACCTAAACCTAAATAAATAAAACATAATAAAATAAAAATAAACCTAAACCTAAACAAAAAAGAAAAAACCTAAAAATAAATCTAAAAAAAACCTAAAACCTAAACCAAAAATAAAAAAATAAAAATTTAAACCTAAACCTAAAATAAAAAAAATAAAAAACTTAAACCTAAAATTAAAATACAAACAAACTCAACTAAAAAATAAACCTAAACCAAAACTTAAACCCAAAACATAAAACTAAAAAAATAAAACAAAATAAAAGTAAATTAACATAAAATAAATAAATTAAACTAAAATAAAAAAATAAAATAAGCTAAATAACTAAACCTAAAAAAAAAATAAATCATAAACCCTAACTAAACTAAAATAAATAAACCAAACCCTAAACCTAAAACTAAAACCCTAAACTAAAACCTTAATCCTAAAATAGCAATACGTAATTGAACGA